>BQNB010140366.1:0-17425 GCA_026074375.1 Tanacetum coccineum | reverse complement strand
TTCATCAATATCTTAACAAGATGCAAATTATCACATACCACAAGAGCATATATGCATAAGGAAAGCATAATCATTTTTGCTTCTCTAGGTACTTGGTGATGGTGCCAACATATCGGTTCAAGCATTTAAACATTCCTCTCTTCTTTCGTTGCGCTTTGGTTAGATCCTCACTGTCGGATAGCTCATCCTAGAACTCGAGAAAAGATGGTGCTTCATTGTCATCGGATGATGAAGATAAAAAGGAGATGACCGAGGGAGAGGCAATTTTCTTTCCCTTTTCTTTGCTAAGATTTCTTGAAATGTCTAGAGGGTCCATGACATGTTCATGAAATGTGAACCTAGCAATTGGGATAATGGCTTGAGGGTTTGTGGCAAGGATATGATTGTGAAGACGGGTCAAGAGCACAGCAAAAGGCATGGGGCCTTTGCATTTGTTTATGACTTCCTCCATTCGATAAATGATCATCGAAGTGAAGTTGAACTTTCTTCCAGTGGTTAGGTAGTAAAGCATGTATGCAGTGCATGCTTTTACCTTGTTTCTTTTGTCAATCGAACAAAAGAAATTTTCCTTCAAGAAAAGTTCTCATCCTTTCAAATCAGGACGAATGTCATTAATGTAAAGTTTGTTAGGGTATCTTAGAAGTTGAGCTTGAGTGGTTCTAGGAGTGGTGATGGCCTTTTTGACGATGTCATGTTTAGGACCAAAGAAATTACTATTGGGATGATCATCAAGAGAGTTTAATGACCATTTGCTTGTGTAAAAAGTTTCTAGAGCGTGAGGAGTTTTAAGGATTTAAGAGAGTCGAGATGGGGTCAGCTTAAAGGTGAATTGATCAAGCTTGAACTCAATGTAAGGACGTAGCTCCTCATCTCTTTTAACTTCAAGACTATGATAGAATTCAACTACAAATCTAGGACATATGGGTTCGTTAAGAGTGAGAAAGGGCTCAAGTCCTACTGCTTGAAAGAATGAAAGCATATATTTTTAGAAATGAAATATGGAGTAACTGTTCTTCCTTCATGCAAGAGACGCTTCTCAAGGGTGCGGTAAGACTCCCTAAGTTCTTCATCCATTTTTCTAGTACGATGGACTCTAGGTAGATACTCTTTAGTTCGTTTGTAGTCCATTTGATTTCTTTATGTCGTGATTTCACCTATAGGTAAATAATAATGACTCAATAAACGAAAGGTAGGGATACAATGCAAACTTTAAGTGTGTCTATATGGACTTGATGTGGGTTTGCTTGACTCAAATAAAAGAAAATTAGTGATAGTACTAGTAATAAGCAAACCTTGATGCACAACCTATGTTTGATATTTCTCAAGATGAATGGAACGAAAAATACTTATGAATTAAGCATCTCGTATATACATTCATGAGATCTTAATGCATGAAGAAAAAGTTTTTGCGTTGTATTAACAATGTAGTTAAACAACCCTTGTTGAGTATTATCAAAAATTGAGTATTATCAAAAATTGAGAAGTGAAAAACATAACTTGGGTTTTTATCAAAAATTAATTGTTGGCGAATCGCTTCAATTATGCTTTTTGAGTATTATAGTAGTTTTACATTGTTATATCATAGTTCTAATTGCATGAAAATAACAAGAAAAATTGAAAGCCCTAAATTATGTGATTTGATCAAAATCAAAACCCTAGATATGAAATTAAATAGAAAATAAGATGAAATCACTTACAATAGTTGTTATATATTGATGACTTGTTGATGATCTTGTAGATTACTTACTCCAATTTCCGATTTGAGTTATGTTTGTTTGAGGGTTTTGGTATTTGAGTTCGTGAGTGTGTTTGTTTAATACTTGTTGTGGTCTCAATTTGTTTAAAATCAGTTATTTACCAGCGATCTGTGACGCACGGATCCACCTAAACCACATACGGATCTCCGTATGGTGGATCCATGATCCGCAAGTGTCCATAAAAATGGACAGAGTTGATTTTTAGGCAAATTAAGATATGGTGTTGTGTTTTTGGCAATTGTAATGTGTTATACATACTATTAGGGGTATGTGATATAATTTTCGAAGTCGACGTCCAAGTTTTGAGTGAACCGTGCAACTTGTCGTGAATTTCCTAATGGAATTCCAGCGTAGTCGATCCTACTAGGAGTGTGTTATCTTTTAGTATAAGTTTGACCATTACTAATAACACAATCATTTATGAACATTTGGACTCAACAAAACATCGTCAACACAAGTGTGAGTTGCAATTCGATGATTGTTCTTTTCATCTTTTTCAATCGATTTTGTAATTTTATGTATTGACCATACATGTAGATTTTGAAGAAATCTATGGTCATTTTATTGATATTTTCTTAATCTAATAAAATTCTAACCTCGATTATGTTCACGATCAGAAATTTTGTAATTGGAATTTGTAATGCGAATTAACATTTTTTGAATAATGATTAATTACTACATCAAATTTCTGTTTACAATTATTTTTGAGATGATGGATAATCACTATCCATGATTAGCTTCATCATTCCTAATCCTAATCTTAAATAATTAAATACTTCAAGTTTTAAAGACTTAGTAAATATATCGGCTATATTATCTTCGGATGTAACTTTCTCGATAGATATATTGCCCTTTTGGACGTTATCGCGTAGAAAGTGGTGACGCATTTCTATATGTTTAGTTCTAGAGTGTTGTACGGGGTTTTTACTTAAGTCGACTGCGCCCTTATTGTCTCACATAATTGAAACGTCGTCGAGGCGTATGCCGTAGTCGATGAGAGCTTGTTTCATCCATAATGCTTGTTGACATGCCTTTCCGGCGGAGACATATTCGGCTTCGGTCGTGGAAATAGCAAGGTTCGTTTGTTTCTTAGCGAACCAAGAAGTTAAACAACATCTCATGAACGTACAAACGCCACTAGTTCTTTTGTGATCAACGTAATCGCTCGCGTGGTCAGAGTCGGCGTAAACTACAGTTTCTATTCCAGTTCCTTTCGGATACCATAATCCTAAGTGACTAGTTCCTCTAATATACCTAAATATACGCTTAACGACTTCTAAATGGGTAGTCTTAGGATTCTTTTGGAAACGAGCACATAAGCAAACACTAAACATAATATCGGGCCTACTTGCAGTTAAATAAAGTAAACTACAAATCATACCTCGATATTTAGAGCTATCCACAGAGTCGGCTTCATCGTCCTTAGTGAGCTTGATCTCCGTTGGCATCGATGTCTTGGTTGGTTTGGAATCTTCCAACCCGAACTTCTTTAACATCTCCTTGATGTACTTGGATTGATTGAAAAATATCATGTCTTCCATTTGTTTGATTTGAAGACCCAAGAAGAAGTTCAACTCGCCCATCATACTCATCTCAAACTCGCCGTGCTTGATTTTCGCAAAATCATCACACAAGTTTTGACTCGTGAAACCAAATATAATGTCGTCGACGTATATTTGAACAATAATAAGATGTGACTTTGATTTCTTAGTAAAAAGTGTGTTATCTACCATTCCCATTGAATACTCGTATTTTATCAAAAATACTTTTAGTCTATCATACCAAGCTTTGGGAGCTTGCTTAAGACCATACAAAGCCTTTTTAAGTTTATAAACATAGTTTGGTTTTTGAAAATCAATAAACCCCATAGGTTGAGCAACGTAAACCTCTTCGTTTATAAAACCATTTAGAAAAGCACTTTTTACATCCATTTGATATAATTTAAAATAATTATTTGCAAAAAAAAATAGCAAGAAGTATTATAATCGACTACTAACATAGCTTACCGAAGCATATGTTTGTAAATCATAATCTATACTTCTTCATTGATTATTCCCTTGTGCTACTAATCTAGCTTTATTTCTAGATACTATACCATTTTCATCTAATTTATTTCTAAAAACCTATTTTATTCCTATGACGGATTGACTTACAGGTAAAGGGACTAATTCCCAAACATCATTAGCTACAAATAGATTTAGTTCTTCTTGCATAGCTACAAACACAACTATCATCTTGTAATGTTAATTGATATTTTTAGGTTCTATTGTAGATATAAACAAAAGAAAATTACTATGATTTTAGACTCTTGAGATTTAAGGTTCTTTGATTAAGATTTCATATGACTTGATATAGTAGATGATTTTTGGACTCTTTAATGGTTAAGATTTCGTCAACTTATATCGGATCTTCATCTTCTTCTTTTTAGTATTTACTATTTTGGTTTTCTTTCTAATGGGCTTTTTCTCACCAAACATCATCATCAACCAATGGTGATAATTGCTAGGAGGAGGGACTTATCGTATGCAGATTAAGTGATCTCTTTCGGAGCTTTATTGTATGTTATTTAATACTAAAAACCCCCCCACATAAGCTTTACTATTTTGAGAATATCCTAGAAAAACACATTCGTATGACTTTGGGTCAAACTTGGTTAGATAGTCTTTAGTATTCAAAATGAAGCACTTGCTTCCAAATACTTTAAAATATTCTAAAGAAGGTTTCCTACCTCTAAATATTTCATAAGGGGTTTTTCCTAGTATGTTGAATTAATATTCTATTTAGTATATAAGTTGACGTATCAACGGCATTACACCAAAAATTTGTAGAATGGATTGTTCATTAAGCATAGTCCTAGACATCTCTTGTAAGGTCCTATTATTTCTTTCTACTACCCTATTTGATTGTGGAGTACGTAGAGCCGAGAAGTTATGAGTAATGCCTTGTGCATCACAATAAGCTCCGAATTGTACTTCATTATCAAATTTCCGACCATGATCCGTTCTAAAAGCTACTATAGAACTACCTAGTTGGTTTTGAATTTTCCTACTGAATATTTCAAATTTCTCAAAAGCTTCATTTTTAGTCTTTAGAAATCTAGTCTATGTATACCTAGAAAGAATTATCATCTACTACAAAATAAGTGTAAGGATTACCTCCTAGATTGTTTATTTGTCGATGGATCAAATACGTTCAATGTAATAATTCTAAACATCTTTTAGTAGAAACCATATTTTTAGCTTTATGACTTGCATGAGCTTGCTTTCTAATTTTTACTAACATAACAAAAATGGGGGTTTTTTAATTTATTTTTTTTTTCCACCCCATATTTTTAGCATAGGTAAGTTTTAACTAATCTTTAGATGACAAACGATTATTTAATTTGCATATTTGCTATGAAAAGGTCTTCTACGCCTTAGGAAGAATGATCCTCTACCGCTTGGCGAGACCATAATTTGTCCTTGAGGACGTATTTTCTAATTTCATTACGTAATAAAGCCATTTTTTTAATCTTGTTTCCTTTTGGTTTTACCATCTTTAATTTTTTACTACCTTTTCCATGATAACACTTGACACTTATTGTCACAAATTTGACCGACACTAAGTAAGTTAAAAGCTAAGTTATTTATGTGTTCTACATTATATATAGTAAGAGAGTCATTAGAAGATTGTACCTGTTTCCTTGACTATTTCCTTTTAGGTTACATCCAAAAACAACTATTTACCTCCGTCGTATGCTTTGTAGGTAGAGAATAAACTCTTGTTACCGGTCATATGTTTGGAGCAACCACTATCTTTGATCCACTCATCCGGTTCCAAGCATGTTCTCAAGCATACCTCATTCAACAAATTCAAATTCAAGCGTTTGGTCCTCAATATCTCATGGGTCCAAAAATGTTAGTGTTGTACATCCTTTGAATTTGTTGCAATTGATTGAGATATTGAAATGGGATACAATTTCCCATATGTATGAAGCCTTGATTTTGTTGGTTGTTCCAATTCATAGGGCAGAAGTTTTTATGAATTGGCTGTCTAGAGTTTCTCCTAGATTGAGGTGTGTTGTATCTTGGTTGAGAAGGGATGTTCCTTCTAGGTGTAGGTGTTTTCGATCTAGACTCGGTTTTGACATAACTATACCTGCTTCTTTTAGGTGTGGTTTTTAAAGATGGGTTTCTTTGACTCATCAATGCTATTTATGTATTAGTTTCTTCCTAGTAATAACAAAATCCAATCTAGAAGACATAAATGGACTAAAAATGTGTTCTGTCCCTTTTTCGCCAAAGGTGCGATTCACATATCCAGGTAACGTGGATCCGTACACCTTTATGGTGGATCTGCCTGTCGCCTTTTCAGCGGACGATCCAACGAAACTTATGTTTTTAGTTCCGCTTGTTGACGATTTACTATCATCAAATCCTAGACCTATTTTACAACTATGTGACTTTTGATTATTTAACATTTCTTTAAGTGAATTAGCGCGTTTATCAAAATTTAACAATTTACTGAGTTTTTTAAGTTTCGCGTTTTTTTTCGATTTATTGTTCCTCACATGACTTACACGCAATCTCAATTTCTTTACTTCTCTCAAGTTTCTTAATTTTCTCGTTCAATTCTAAAATTTCTTTTTCTAAAAGGTCTCTTTTAGTTTTCAAAATTTTATTATTGTTAATGATTTTTAAAGCTAATTCTCACTTATAGCTATGTGATCTATTTGTATACTATCATTATCAAGAGAAGATGCGTCATCACTATGATAAGGGAGAGTTAAGAGTTACCTCATTCGACGATTGAGCCATGAGACAAGTTTCATCGTTGGTTTTATCTTTGGCGTCATTTTCGCTATCGCTCTAAGAACCTCCGATGAAGTCCTTTTGATCTTTGTTGCGAGATGGTTTTGGACAATCGCCAATGAGATGATTTGGATCACCGCATCTAAAACATTGCCGATCACTCTTTCCTTTCTTCTCATCTCTTTGTCGGAATGACTTCTTTTCTTCTCTGGGTTACCTAACAAATTTACCCTTTCTTATAAAGAACTTTTTAAAGTTTCTTACGGCCATAGCATATTCTTCGTCATCGCTTCCGAATGTCAAAGTTTCATCATCACTAGACTCTTTCTTAGCTTCAACAGGCAATGGAGCTTAACTCCTTTTTTTTTGCCCTGTTAAATTACGGTTTCATTTTCATGACTACTTCATGTACTTTTAGATTGCCGATAAGCTCGTCAAGATCTAGTGGTGACAAATCTTTCAATTCTTCATTCGCCTTGACCTTTGCTCTCTATTTAGGATGTAGAGCCCGAAGGAACTTCCTTACTTAGTCTCTGCTAGAGAAACCTTACTTCAAGAGTTTAAGACTAGTAATAATTGTGTTAAATCTAGCAAAACCACTTTCAATAGATTCTGTCTTCAAAGGATAGTAAAATTGTTCACTATTGTTGAACAAGAAGATCAATTTTATATATACTTTACTTGGTTACTACCTTGATGTGTGATTAAATTTACATCGATTGCAAATATCTTTATCAGTTTTACACAATTAAAAAATTCTTTCGTATTCCCTTTTTTTAGGTAAAACATTATAAGAACCATTTTAGCTTCTTTTATTTTTAGCATGTTTTTTTTAAGATCATTCATCTTGTTGTTCAAAAGGAACATTTCTAAAACTTGGTTTCTTTGTTTCTAGAAACCGGTGGGAAAATCACATTCAAGTATATGCCAAAGATCTAGTTCTTTGCTTTCACATAAGTTTAAATCTATTTTTCTAATAAATAAAATAATCACTTTCAAAAAGAGGCGGTCTTTGCATAGATTGTTATTCTAGTTATTTATCCGAATCCATAGATCCATTCAAGCTTTAACGTACAATATACGTTAAAGATCTTGGGTAACCTGGCTCTGATACCAATTGTGAAAACTAGAAGGGGGGGTTGAATAGTTTTTACCATTTTAAAATTAAAACTTAGGATTGTCAACTTATATTGAACTCAAGAAGACATAAACAAGTGTATTTGATTAGCGGGATTGCAATAGGTAAGTAAATAATCTAAGACATTTTAAACAATGCTAAAGATAAGAAAGATCAAACCGATGACACAATGATTTATAGAGGTTTGGCTACGAAGCTCCCTGATGTGCTGTCGTGTAGGGTTAATTATTTGATTATCAAGTTTTACATTTATATTTAGCCGACAAACCTAAAACAACACTGTAAGAGCTAGTGTAACCCATAGGTCAAGATGGAGTTAGCGTAAGTAGGGTATCGTAACACTAGAGTAGAAATTCTAATCATATATTCTATCAATATTTTAATTAGTCTATTTACTCTGTTAAACCTATGCTTTGATAGTTTGTTCTAAATGGAATTGGGGGGTTCTGCTGAGAGACTGGCACATGTTGGTGAAACAAATACCAATTCAATACACAATAAGCACAAAAGAGGAAGATTAGAAGATAGAAAAAGCGGTACAAGCAAAATATAGATAAATGTATTAGCTATATTAAATCACGGTTTTATGTTGGTTTTTGTTTCTTTTAGACAATATTTATTATCTCGAAGCGGCATATCATTCTTAAGACTTAGGCGGGACATCATCCTAAGACATAGACACGATTAATCCTGTTGTTTATTAAACGCATCGAATTAAGCATCCTTTAGTTTAATTATAAATCTATCTTAGAGAATTAAAGCAGTGGTGATCCTGTTAAAACTCTAGCCCAACGGGACTTTACCCACTTATTGTTTGAAGGTGTTTTATATACTGGTAGTCCACTATTCCAATCTTTATTAGTTAATTAAGAGCATGATTGCTGAAACATAAACGGGTCACCTACCGGTCCAACTAAGCTCATAATCCAAACACAAAGACAGAACGTTATTGTGATTCATGTTAGTCCAGTATATAAGACCACGATATGGAGTGCGATCCCGGTATCTAGATACTTGGTCCGTTACACTAGAACCCAGTAGAATGATAGATCGCATATTTCAAAAATAAACAAGTTGGAGTTGTTATAAACATAATTAAACAATCAACGATAAATTAAGAAATTGATTTTAAAACAAACCAAACATTGAACTTTCATTAAGATGGCTAATACCTGAGGGTATTAGCCCACAACCATTGTAATTATACAAGCTCAAACAATTAAAATCAAACGATTAAGAGGGAGTAAAAAATTATCACTATGTCTTCTATGGATTCGTGCATAAAGGATTGGCCTTCTTTATGATGATCTTCTCTCTCTAAAATTCATCCTCTGGTGAGTATGGTATATAAAAGACTATGATATTGCAATGAAAAACTAGTTTTTGAGTCTTTAATTTTTAGTTGATGAAGAATACTGGATACGCGTATCCAGATAGGTCGATACGGCGTATTGGGCTGGATTCCTTAGAGTGCGCGCTACTGTTTCGTAATAAATCTTTGATACTCTTCCAATTTACTTGATATTACTTATATCTTCGTGATAGTTATCTTCATGGATACGACGTATGTAGATAGCATGGATACGCCGTATTGGGAATTGGTCAAACGCGTTTTCTTGTGAAGTCTTGGCGCTGATACGCCGTATCTCTTTAGTTGGATATGGCGTATTGGTGAATTTTCAAAAATCTTCAAATGTCTTTGTTTTAGCTCCAAATTATGCGCCTTTTAGATTCTTCTTCACAAAACATATCCTGAATTGTACTGCCATTTATCACTTTAATGCAATTACAGTACCAAAGATTGAAATAATTATATAAAAGTGGGGCAAAACCATATGTAGGATAAATGTATAATTAAAGTGATGTTATTCTGATGTCTCAAATATCTCCACTTAAATCCATACTGTACTCAAGTAGACTTAGAAAAAAAAAAAGGTTTAGTTAATGAAAATGGTCCGAACGAAGTCTAAGGATTTTTCGTTTAAGCATCGTTTTTTCCTAATCACTGTACATAACAAAGCTCCTCACGAAATATGGAAATGAAAACACTCAGATCACTAAACTAATCTAGGGTGCATGATTTAAGTATTTGCTCATGCTTCGGTTCGTGTTTAGTTTCGTATCAATAAGCTTGCAAGATACGCATCTCCACCGCTATAATGCTAATGAGATCAAGTCAAAATCTAAAAAGGTTAAGAAGGCTTACGTTAATCATTCAACAGTCTTTCACCATAAGTACCACACCAACAAGGCAGCTGTATCGTATATACATGGCCGTAACGACGGAATAGACATATACAAATCCGAACACTCCTTGTTAGTGTTTTAAACAGCGGTTAGGATGAAGAATGATTAGGGTTGGGACCTTTTACTTTCATCAAAAGCGTCATCCAATAAGGCAGCTGAGGGATGCATACATGGCCGTAACGACGGAAATAGACATGCATGCCGAACATAGTCCATGTAGTAGAGTAGACACTATAGGTTAGTTGCAGGAAAGGGCAGTAAAATGGTTGTTAAATAATATTCACAAAACATTAGATTAAGCCAACAATTTATAAGGTGCCGGTTGAAGTACCTTTCCCTGACCGTTCCTTGACTAAGATGTCGAATTTTACTGACAACGTCTCGATCACAAAAATGACAAAGACAACCAAAGTTGACGTTCCGCATAACGGTCAACTTTCCCTTACATCCCGATCTGTACAACTTTCGTCACAAGTGGTGTATTGGCCACTTTTTACAAAACTTAACATCGTTGATTTTTGTAACGTATCAACGAATAATTGATCCTTCTATGTGATTCCTTCAGTATAAACTTCTTTTTTAAACGACTTATTTTTCTACCTTCTCATTTTTTTGCTTTTTATCTTTTTCCATTTTTTTCATTTTAATGCATTAATTAACCTCGGTTTGATTCCACAGTCTTCACTTTCATAAATTTATAAGGATAATCTTTTCTTGTAGTACTTCTTCATCGGGACATAATTCTGAATTGCGAAAAGTAGCGAAATTACTAGCTTTACATAATTTCCCATTGCACTTTTTGAATTTCCCCGACCAATACAGAGATAGAAAAATTTTCACCTTCTTTGGACACAGGAAATACAAGACTTTACACGAAAGCAATAGCATCATTGGTAAAAATCGGCTTAATCTAACGGTAGGCTAATGTGTTAAAGGGTGTAACGAAAAATATAATATGGTGTACAAAGGAAAGGTATGGCTCAAACATGTTTGTTTTAGGGGATTTTACTCTAAATATGAAGAGTTAATCAGGGGTTACACGGGATGTTACATTACTTTATGAAGTTAGTTATTTTTACGACATGTAGGTATTTGGTTTATCCTAGAAATTTATTCACATTGAAATGTTTTTTCATTAAATCCATAGTACTGGATCATTGGCGGGTCTCGAGTGATTATACAGGCCAAGTTCTAAGTCCACTACATCCACCGACAACACTCATTAAATTGTGGAATTTAGTAGACTGTTGGAAACGGATAGGAGTATATTCTCACAATATGTATCAAGGGTTATTGTGGCTATGTAATGTAACTAGAGATTTTTCAAAAGTCTTGCTGAAAAAATTTAAATTTTGACCATTTTTAAGCAAACTTTGCATGTTATTTTGATTAAAGAAAAGAAAGTACGTTTCTAATTTCTCCATCCCCCACTTAAATTATACAACGTCCCCATCGTTGTATAGATATAAAAATAATTAAATAATAAGGGCATAATAGAATTAGAACGGAAAACATCCCTGAATGTATGCTCGATGATAATTTCCATGTTGAGTTCTTGAGCAAAAAAAGTGTGTTGACTAGGCTTTAGGAATGCCCGGATAAGTTAAAACACAAGTCTTTTCAGTCACTATTACCATATCATCGTTTCGCTAAGGTCCTGTAAAAGCGTTTTAGATGACAAGTGCAAATTCTATCTCCTGCAATGGTAACAAGAAACAATTAAAACACAAAACTGTACTGGGATCAATACGCCTTATCCCAAATACCCTAGGATTCGACGTATTGGTTCCAGTTGAAACAATTAAAATTACTAGAAATTAAATAATTATGTTTTAAAACTGATTCAGTCCGACATGAATACGCCGTTATCCAATTTGTGGTTAGATACGCAGGATGTAATGTCTGGGAAGACAGACTCGCGCAGATAATTAAGATTCAAACAATTAAATGCGACAAACGATTAAAATGACCGGGTTGTCTCCTAGGAAGCACTTTTGTTTCAGCTGGTCTTTAAGTTTGACCTTTTTCCTCTTCTTCATTCATCGTCAGGTATTAAGCTCTATGAATTCATTATCATCCGTGTGGAAACTTCTATTGTGGTATTTTTTTAACCAATGTTCGTTTGTACTTTAAAGCTTGTACCATTATTATCGGTGAGATTTCAAATGTATAAGGTTTCATGTTTATTACTGTAAAAGGACCTGTCCATTTTGACTTGAGTTTACCTGGATGTAACTTTAAACGAGAGTTAAACAATAAGACGTTGTCTCCATTTTTAAAGTCTTTATCTCCACGGAGTCTAGAGTCATGCCATCTCTTAGTTCTTTCTTTGTAGATTCGAGTATTTTCATATGCTCCATCTCGTAACTCTATTAATTCGTTAAGCTCCATTAAATGATTTTTTGTAGCTACCGTGAGATCCATATTGCATTGTTTAAGTACCTAATAAGCCTTATGTTCAATTTCCACTGGCAGATGGACATGGCTTTCTCGTAAACAATCCTAATCGGGAGGTCATCATGTGTGTCTAATAGACGGTTCTTGAACGAACCACAATTCATTCGTTGAGTTTTTCGGACCAAACTTTTAGGTTATATCTTATCGATCTTTTCCAAAATACGTTTTGATAGCTTGTTGGTGATCTTCGGTGTTGCCATTAGTCTGCGGGTGCTAGGCTGTTGATTTTCTATGAGTTACCCTCGTAATATAATCAAAGCCTTTTAAAAATTGTGGTGTTGTAGAAATGGTTCCCCTTTCGCTGATTTAAGGCTTTTTTGGGACCTCGAATCTGGAAAATAACCCTTTTAAGAATTTCACCACTACACGAGCATCGTTTGTAGGTAGAGACTGGGCTTCAACCCATTTAGATACGTAGTCTATCACAACTAGGATATATTTGTTGCCCCTTGAATCAGGAAATGGTCCCATAAAGTCTAATCCCCAGACGTCAAGGATCTCACATACTTAAATATTGTTCTGAGGCATTTCATTTCGTGATGAAATGTTCCCCGATTTTTGACATGCGCTACACTTTATTACATAGTCTTTAGCATCTCTAAAGATACTGGGCCAATAAAATCATGCTTCGTAAACCTTTCTTCCTGTAACTGAAGCACTGTGATGTCCTCCGGTTGGACCAGAATGGCAGTGTTCCAAAATTTTGAGGATTTCACATCCAACGACGCACCTTCTCATTACATTGTCCGGACATAATCTAAATGCGTATGGTTCATCCCAAAAATAATTCTTCACTTGGGAGAAGAAATGTTTTTTTCTTTTCCGGTGTCCATTCGGGCGGTACCACTTTTCTGACAATGTAGTTAACATAATCCGCGTACCATGGCTCTTCGTCATTTAGCTTGGTTTTCAATATCATCAAATGCTATTGGTTAAATTTAATCTTCTATTTCTGCTTCATATAATTCCCCTATATTTGGAATTTTCGAGTCTTGAGGGTGATCATCAGCCAGGTTGTCCGCTCTTTTTTTAATCTTTAATTCGATGTGAATCCTTGGATAGAAGCTGAGGCCCATCTGATAAGTCGTGGTTTGGCATCCTGTTTGCTGAACAAATACTTTAAAGCAGAATGATCAGTGTACACTATAGTTTTTGATAAAATAAGATAAGGGCGGAATTTGTCAAAGGAGAAGACAACTGCTAGAAGTTCCTTTTCGGTGGTGGTGTAATGTGCTTGGGCATCGTTTAGAGTTTTGCTAGCATAATAGATAGGTTTGAATTTCCCTTCTATTCTTTGTCCTTTAATACTGCCACTTTACTGCAAAATTCTCTAGCGGTCGAACATTAACTCAAAAGGCAAATTCCAATCTAGAGATATCATGATAGGTGCGGTGGTCAATCTTTCTTTTAGTTTATTAAATGCCTTACAATCTTCAGAAAAATCAAACTTAGCATCTTTCATTAAAAGTTGGGTCATTGGTTTGGAAATCATGGAAAAATCTTTTATGAATCTGCGGTAAAACCCAGCGTGCCCCAAGAAACTTCGAACTCCCTTTACGTTTGTGGGATAAGGTAATTTGGAAATTACATCGATTTTAGCTTTGTCAACTTCGATCCCTTTCCCGGATATTTTATGCCCCAAAACAATACCCTCGTTTACATAAAATAAGAAATTTTTACCAGTTCTAGCACAAGGTTTAGTTTATTCACTATCGTGCGGAGCATTTTATCTAGATTTTATTTAAGGCTTTGGTAAAAAGGAATATTACCGGAATACGAGAAAGCTCCATAAAAACTTCATGAAATCTTCTACCACTGTCATGGAATATTGCCGTCTGCATCTTGAAAAGTTCCAGGGCAGCGTTGCATAATCTTGAACGACATCCTTCCTGCTAGGCAAAAGTCTCGTAGGACAGGTGAAGGTTGTCGTTTCTGTTCTTTCAGTGCGATTAGGATTTGGAAGAAAACCTTAATATCCATCAGAAAACAATTATTACTTCACTTTCAAGATATCGTTCCAGGCATCATTGATCGATATAGAGATTGGAAAATGATCTTTTCGTGTTGCGTCACTTAATTTACGAAAGTCGATTGCACCAAGCGTCATCCTGGTACTGTCCGAGATTGGTATCCTAACTCGCTTGTCTTCGTTTAGTATTCAGTTATTCCTCCTTTTATTAGGGACAACCATGAAATGGGGATTACCAAGGACTATCTGGTGATAGGGTAAATTAGTCCTGGAATCAAGTAACCTAAACTGATCTCTCTTTATACAAGTCTTGGACCTTTGGATTTAAAGTATCTCTGAGGTGCGTTGACAGGCTTGCAAGCTTTCTTCCCATTAAAATTTTTGACGTGCAAAATGACGGGCTTATTCCCTTGTGTTGACTTCTTCCAAGCGATTGCTCCCTTTCGTTTTTCAAGCACTTGTAGAAGTGAAGTTTTCTCTTTTCCTGTTAGTTTTGACGAAATAATCACTGGACAAGATTTATCTCCTTTAAGCCACCGCTTTGGAGGCTGAAAAGGATGAGGAGATCCTTCGCTTGAAGCCACTCCTTTAGAGTTTGTGTCCTTCTTTCGCGGCCAGTTTCAGGGTTTGGTCCAGAATTTTCTTGCTTCTGATGCATTTAGCAGAGTTTATGGTGAACTCCTTTCTTTGGCTGCCAGTGTTGGATTTAAACGTGGGTTGAGTATGTATCGGACTAAGGATGAGTTTGCTGCTGTATTGAAGAAGATGGCTCATTTTGCGCCTGATGCACAGGATAGGCTTGCTGAAGCGTCCCCCTTGTTGCTCAAACTAATTATGCCTTTCTCAACAAGATTTTTGAGCATGCTGTTGAACCTCTATCTGTTATCCTCCAACTTGAGCCTGAAAAATTGGCTCGATCGGCCAACGTCCCTGCTTTAAAGGATGCTCGTGTTTCTCCTCCTATTACAAAGGAGTCGATTGTGACACCTTCTTCCGAATCATTGGAGTTGCCTACTAATGTTCTCCTTGCTTCCTCTACCGTTGCTTCAGAGCAAAATAAGAAGTGGGTGAATGATATGGTTGATAGGCCGGACCCTGAGATTACTGATGGTGTTGTCAATGCTAAGTCCGAAAGTGTCTTTGTGCAGGGTACTTCTTGTGTTCTTGATGACACTGTTGAAGTGACCAGGGTAGGGTCGGAGCGTGTTTCCTCCGACTTTAGTGATGTTGTTGTGGCCCCTTCCGCTGGTAAGAAAGGTGATGGTTTCCTGCCCTCTTCTGCTGCTGATAAAGAGGCCGCTACTAACCCCTCTAGGGTTTAGACTTAGTTTTTTCTTTTCTTCCCCTTTTTTGTAAGTCCATTTTCTGTTTAAGGGAGGGGCGCGTGGTATGCCGGAGAACACTTGTTGCTCCAAGCTTGGGGCAAACTGACTGTAGATGTGTGGTTGTCCATCCAGCGGATCCTGAGTCATGCCACCCGCCCTAAGCCGAATGGCTTCCCCCTGGGACCTTTAGTATAGCTGTTCAAGCCTTCGTAGGTTCGATGGGCCTAATATTGCTTTTTCTAAGCAGAGATTGAATTGTCACGCTTGGACCTTGAACTTGCCTAGTTACTAGCTCGTTAAGTTTGTAACTTTTATTCTATGTAACTCCCGGTCATGTCCAGCTGTTTTAGACTTGTAATATGTATTTCAATTTCTAATGTAATGTACATTATGGTTTCATACGTTGTTCTTTGTTGCATCGGCCCACTTGTAATGTTCATACGTTTATGTTTAGCACTTTAGCATTGGTTTATGCCCCAAACTCCTTATGTTTAGCCCGACAATATTGTTTTGGGTTGGTTTGGATGTTTCCATCTATCACCGTCCATATTCCGGAGTAAATGTTTATTTGCTATGTTTATATACATTACAGGTTGCTTGTGTTTCTTTCCTCATTAGTTGTTATATGTTCCCTCTACGAAGTTATTGCTCATCGAAGTTGTTTGCTCGAAAGGAGGGGATCGTTATGTCTCCTCCTCCGGCCCCGTGCTAAAGTTTTTGTGTTTTAACTTTGCCTTCCCATATGTGTTTTGTGTTTATGGGGTAAGTGTGTTCCTTAATCGTTATCCGGAGGTAGCGAGCCATCCGGAGCTTACCATGCTTCGTGTTTGCATCTTTGTTACTTGGCCAACAGAATTTGATTTCATCATGTTAAAGCAAAAATCAAATACTTAAACATAAGAATAGAAGGGCCCTCCGAGGTAAGCTAACACTTTGAAAATGGCTATCTTGGACGGGTAACATAATGCTATTAAATATGTGTTTGATGTACTGTCGTGTAGGGTCAATTATTTGATTATCAAGTTTTAAATTTATATTTAGCCGACAAACCTAAAACAACACTTTAACGAGCAGTGTACCCGGTCAAGATGGAGTTCACGGTAAGTAGGGTGTCGAACACTAAGAGTGGAATATTAATCCTATATTCTATCAGTATTTTAATTAGTCTATTTACTGGTTAAACCTATGCTATGTACGTTGTCTATTGATATGGGGGTTTTCAGCCTGAGAGACTGGCACAGGTTTGGTGGAAACAAATACCAATTCAATACACAATAAACACAAAAGAAGAAGATTAAAAGATAGAAAATGGTACAAGCCAAATGATAGAAAACCGTATTAACCATATTAAATCCGGTTCAATGCTGGTTTGTTTGTTTTAGTGCAATGATTTATTTATCTCGAAGCGGCATATCATTCTTAAGACTCAGGCGGGACATCATCCTAAGACCTAGACACGATTAATCATATCATAATTAACGCATCCTCATAAAGCATTCTTTAGTTTAATTATAATCTATCTTAGAGAATTAAAGCAGTGGTGATCCTGTTAAAACCCTAGCCCAAGTGATCCTATTGGTCCAGTAATATGAAACACGATATGGAGAGATATCCCGGTATCTAGATTACTTGGTCCGTATCACTAGATCCAGTTGAATGATAGGTCGTATATTCAAACTCATAAACAAGTATGAGGTGATAAACATAATTAAACAATCAACGATGAATTAAGAAATCGATTT
>BQNB010140364.1:4646-17425 GCA_026074375.1 Tanacetum coccineum | reverse complement strand
AAATAAAAAGGCGATTAGAGGTCGACGGAGTTAACACCGATGTAGAATTCAATCCAACTAATGTTGAGTTTGCAAAATGGTTAGCTTCCAAATTTAATAACCATAAGACAATGGATCGATACACAAAGAATGCACTATAGCTTTATTGGATAAGAGGAGATGATGAAGAAGTATTAACTGATGATGAGTTTTTTGATCTTGAAGAGGAGAATCTGTGTGAAGGTAATGAAATTTCTAAAATCTTCAAGACAGAACTGGATATATTCCTCTTTAAGACACCTCTTTGCAAAGAATTCAAGGAGTTTAATCATCTTCTTCAGATTGATATTGATGTGCTCACTGGAGATCTACCAGGATTTAAGATGTATGAAGATTATAAAAATACATGGTACTATGAATGGAATAATAAAGTGCCATGGGTTGATGAAAAACCATGGTTGGAATGTGAGATTTGGAAGGAACCTACTGTTGATATATGTCATGAATACAAGCCGTTTTGTTTCAAAAGTGGACATGTTGAATGGCCCACTTATAACTAGAGTGAAGATATATATTGTAATGGAGGAGATTTACCGGGAATGATCCGAGTAGGAAACATGGTTTATTTTCAAGATTATGAGTGGTATGAAGGATTAGAAGATGGTGATTTAAAAGAAGAAACTTTAAATGAAAAATCTATCTTGAAAGGATCATGGGGACATGAGAATCGAAGAGGAAAGAATTTTTGCTCTTGGTTAAAAGAAATTTAAGGGATTATCATGAACTTGATTATGAATTAATGTTGAAGTTAAAAGAATATTGGTGGGCAAAGAAAGAAGAGGAAGAATCAAGTGAAGATGCTTGGAGCAATTATTTACCTGATGATGAGTGGAAGCATTATGAACATACAACTTACATAAAGACCGATGTCAACTTTAATTATGACACTTATAACAATGTTTGTTAAATGTCAAAGAATCGTGCAGGAATAAATTATGATAATGATTCAATTCAAATGAATCAAGAATGGTTTGATGATCATGAGCCAATAGGAGATGATGATGATGATATCGAAAACTTAGATGATTACTTGATTCCAAAAGATACACCTTACTATGTTGATGAAGAGGAAGAAGGATTCAAAGAAAGGAATAGCAAATTACTTGGGATAATGTATAAGAAACCACCAACATTTAAATCTGAAAAGCTCGAGGTCATAAAATACTCATTTGGACCAGCTAAAGAATATGTTGCTATTAGGGAGTATAAGTATGATATTTGGGTAAGAAGTGAAGAAAATGTATCTCACATCTACCAAGATATTTTTCACAAGAAAGATGAAGGGTGGTTCGTGACGAAGACAATGTAGAGCTGAAGGGAGTCTAACTTAAAGACTCTTCAATAAATAAAAGTGCTTGTCGAGAGACAACTTAGAATGTTATTTCAATTTTTGTATAGAGTTTGTCTGCCCAGTACGCTGATACAGTGTATCCAACCCCATGGATACGACGTATTGAATACCCTGGACACATTATCTTTTCATTTTTCAGTACTTTTAAAACTTTATTGTCAGACTTGTCAATATGACGTATTTAGAATTCTGAACGCAATGTATTTGACCTC
Source organism: Tanacetum coccineum (assembly GCA_026074375.1). Lineage (NCBI taxonomy): Eukaryota > Viridiplantae > Streptophyta > Magnoliopsida > Asterales > Asteraceae > Tanacetum > Tanacetum coccineum. The sequence goes on along the minus strand of BQNB010140364.1, from coordinate 15,823 downwards.
TGACCCGTATGTGACAACCCACATTTTCAGGTCATTTTACGTCAATAAACTCAAACTATTTACTTTGAACTTTTACGTGTTTACTTTTAATTATATCCGTTAAGTTAAATCGCGTAAACCGAAAATCAACAATTAACGTAAACCGGCATTAAACAAATGTAAGTTTACGTCAAACAAGTGTTATATAATTATTACGATGATAATTTATAACTTTTCGTATTTTATTTTTATACTTTACGTAAAACGTTTACGTTTCGCGTTATGGGCTTTCATGCATGCACGTAAACAATACCACCTTTACCAATACCCACAATATTTATACCTTAACAAAAATTAAACATTTCCCTCCCCCATTTCTACCTATTTGGACCGGCCCCATGTATCATCACACACAAAATAATACCAAAATTATACTACACTAGATAATATTAAAGTACTCATCAACTCTTACTAGCTTTCTTACACATTCTTACTTAAACTCTTACACTAGCCAACATCTCATCTTTTTCTTACCAAAACCCTTACAAGCCACACCCCCCCCAAATTTCTTGGATAACTGGTACTTGTGTTTCCTAGATATTTATCCTATATAAATGATGCATCAACTAGCTAATTCACTCTCATTTTACACTTGCAAAAATTTAACAAAATCTCCCTTTTCTCTCAACATAGCCCACGGCTCAAAATAAGCCATAACAAATCCATTTTTTTCCATTTTCTTGATATTACAAGCAATCTAGTGTGTTCAAGGTTAATATCTAAGGTGTTCCAAGGTGATTTCAAGCTTGGGTTTTAAAATTTAAGTTAGGGTTTCATTATTCAAGTTGGGGTTTTTATAAGGTTTTTGGGTTAAAAATCAAAGCTTATGTTTCATTTTGTGTTCATAAGATTTGTAAGCATACTCTATCTTCACTTGTGAATTTTATTCATCTTGATTATGTTTATACCTGATTCCATACTACTATTTATTTTTGCACATAAACACCTTGATTATAAAGTTATATCACCAACTAATAAACTTTTATAAATATTTGCAAAGAAATCAAGAACACTACTTACTTATATGATTATTAAACATGTTGTCAAGTTTGTTATTTATAATCTAGCTTATTTTTCTAAGTTATTTCATTATATTGTGAAGTTTTGGATGGGATTAGGTTAGTTTGTATGTGTTGATTGTAGAAGAGGTTGAAATGGTTAGATTAGAGGTTGTTGTTTTGTAAAAATGAGGTTAAAATTATAGTTTTGAAGTGTATAAAGTACCCCTAAGGGCAGCTGACTTAGGCAGTAGAGATAGGGATTTTTCTACGAGTTAAAACCTTACAACTATGTTAGTACACCTTAATACGATTCCGAGCATATAGGGAACTCGAAAAACTGATGTAAAACGAAAAAGTTATGGTCAAACAACAATACCGGCAAATGCAGTTTTTTATATAATCTAGAAGAATTGGTTTTCATAATTTTGATCCCATTCGACTTCGAACCGGCTTAACTGTAAAACTAGAAACTTTCTAGGAATGATTTTTCGGTAAAGAATCGAAAGTTTTAAAGCCCGAAAGTGTAAAACGGAAGAGTTATTCTTAATCAAACTTGTACTATTTTTTGGACAATGACATGAAATTTCCTACACACTGTTTACAAGTTAAGAATGCTGTTAGGAATAGTAATTTGGGTTTTCGGACGTTTTCGGGTCCGTTTGGACTATAAAAAACCTTAGGAAATAATATTGTATCGCTTATATAATATTTATACGTGTTTTAAACTTTATAAATACACGTTTGGTCCCTGGGAAATATTACACTCCTAACCCTAGACTATTGTAACTTGCCATTTTTTTCATATAACTTTTATATATATATTAAAATTTGATAACACATTTTTCATTCATTTTACAAAATTTAAAACACACACACTCTCTCTCTTCTCTCCCATGTCCGGCGCCCCCCCTCCTCCGGCCAGCCTCCGCCGTCGGCCACCACGCCGCCGCCGCCGAAAAACTTTTCCGGCGGACTTTTTCCAGGCCCGGAAACAAAACTTGTTCCTCATTTTTCAAACCCGATCTATCCGATCCCACACTCTCGCCCCACTCGCGCCCTCCACCACCCCACCGAAGCCACAGCTACACCAAAAATAGGGTGCGTAGGTTTTTATAACCATTTAGGGTGCGTCGGTTTGGGTTTCGGGTCGCGCAACCACGAGTGCGTGTGTTTGGACGCGAAGCTCTAGGGTGCGTTGGTTTGTGTTTTCACCGCATAGGGTGCGGTTGGTTTTGTTATAACACCACAAGGGTGCTATTTGGTTTGATATTAAGCACCTAGGGTGCGTTTGGTTTGCGGTTTAACAGCCGAAGGGGCTGTTTGGTTGATGACAGCCCCAAGGGGGTGTTTGTTTCTGGTTATTAACACCCAACATGGTGCGTTTGGCCTAAGAAAACACCCAAAAGGGGTGTTTGGGTTGGCAGAAAACACCCAAAGGGGGTGTTTGGGTGAGCAGAAAACTATAAAGGGGTGTTTGGGACAGCAGAAATACCACAAAGGGTGCGTTTGGGTCTGGGTTTACCGAAAAGGGGTGTTTGGTTTAGCAGTTAGGAGCGTTTGGTTTGGCAGTTAACACACTAAGGGTGCGTTTGGTATAACAAAATTATAATAATCGATTAATAAAAATTATCGCGAAATTTATAAAAATAATAAACCGGAATATATATATATATTTTATAATATATATTGGTGGTTTAAATTGGTTAAATAAATGTGCTGTTTAATAATTTGTCTAGTTGGATATAAATTGAAACGTGTGAATATATTGCGATATTGATTGTTTTGAAATTGGAAAATACCGAAATTTATAAATATGGGAATCGTCTTATAAACGAAATAGGTCAATGCCGAAATTTTTATAAATTTCTATACTTATTAATTCTCACTATAATCCTAGTATTTTAGAAACCCGATAAAAGAACGAAGTTATATAATTATAAGATTTTATAATCGGTTATTATACGATAAATAATCGAAAACTATACTCTTACAAATGAGTCCACTATTTTGGTTACAACCCGTCGAGGAAACGAAATACTAATTTATAAAATATTATTTTATAAACTCCCGACTAGAAAATAAAATCATAACTTTTGTAAACACTTTGAAAACGTTACTTATCTAACTCGTAACTTTAAAACGTGTGTTTATTTGTATGCAAGAACTCTTTATTAATTAAATGGGTGATTTCTGAACATGTGTCGAAAGATTTTGTTTCAATTATTTTTCTTACATTTCTTATATAATACTTGTAAGGTATTATATATTGCGACTTATTCTTTTGGTTGTTTGTCGTTATTATATAATTCACCATATGGATTATATAATTGTTTCTTTTCTATATGTAATATATACTGAATATATTACATACTTTGCGTTTGCTTTTCGATTTATTTATTTAACCAACCACCAAAAACTATTTACAACTGGAAATCTAATCTTTACCAACGTTGTCGCGTGATCGTAACCATCCATCGGAAAACCCAAACGCATCATCCTAGGCTAGTGGGTCTTAGCCGTTAAGTTAAGTTGCATCTTCTTGATCGAGCCGTTCCCTCTTCCGTTTGTGTTGTGCTTATTATGTGCATTTCTGCAAGTTGCTCTGCAACATCAAGGTGAGTTCATAGCCCCACCTTTTCTCTTTTAATGGTTTTCTTAAACTGTTTTCGGGGTGAGAATACGTGCCGGGATTTTTTTTTTTTTACTACATAAACTTATTGATTTCTATCGGTAAGCGTTACATGATTATTTTTACTAAAGCTTGATTTGTTTACTACATGATTTGAGATCGTGAATACCTATATTTGAAACGTGAATTTTTACATGATTGTTTTACTACGGACACAAGTGTTTTAACTGTATGCTATCCAGATTATTGCCTGAATATTATTGCCTAAGTTACCACAGTGCCATCTAAGTCCCTAATATCATGAATCGTCAATTGCTAATATAGTGAGCGCTAGTGTTGTGGATAGATCTATCGGGACTTTACCAAGTCCCTATCGGAATTTATGGTCACAGTTGATCATGGTGCCATTTGAACATTATAGAGAACCTGTAGGCTGTGTGGGCGGGACACACCTACTATTTAGGGGAGACAGAAAGTTAAGGGGCTTCGGGGTCATGAGTTAGGGCATATTATTATATTTAGACTTGGTGAATTTGTTTCTCTTGTCTACCTTACTTGTTTTGGACTTCGGAATAAGTACTTAGTCCACCATCACTTAAATCTTGTGCGTCCCCTAAACTGTTTGATATACATGATAATATTAATTAAAAAAAATATTTTTCAAAATTACTTTTTCTTTACTTAGAAACTTGTTGTTAGTAATATACACTTTCATTGTACAAATATTTTTTTATATACATATATAACAATCATGATACATATTCATGAGTTTATTTTATGCATTCGTATTATATATTATTTAAGTTGATTTTTTTTTATGATATTAAATATCGTCTTGATGTATTATTTTTTGTCATCAAGTTTATTTTGAACCTCGGAACATCATACCTTTGAAAAAATGTTACTTTTGTTATTTATGAATTTATAAATATCATAACTTAGAGTTCATAATTATTTTGATATATAAGACATATTAAAGATTTATAAAGGATATATATGCAATTATGAAGGTTAAGAAATGATATATATGCAATTACAAAAGTTTATTAAGGATATATATGCAATTAGTAGCTTAAGTTGGATATATATGTAACTTTTGGCTTTTGAAAGGATATATAACCAATTAAAAATTTAAGTTGGATATATATGCAATTTTGAGCTTTTGTAGGGATATATAAGTAATTCCCCCTTTATTATTTATGAGATAATCAATTATTCATTGGTACGTACTATAAACCAATGATGTAAAGTATTGTTATATATTATTAGAAGTTGGTCGAAAAATTAACCAACTATGTGTTTTTTAAATTAAGTGGTAGATATCGCCGCTATTGTTATACTATACTATGGATGAATGGGAGTTGGTTGTTATGGGAACGCCAACTAGGTTTGTTTTTATGGATTGTTGAGAATGATGATTAAGACATCTTTGAGTCTAATTCGTGTCTACCAAACAAAGCGTGTGTTTTTCATGTTAAAGCTTGAGTTAGTCGGCGATTGGTGTCTTTTTCAAGATTGTGGTTAGGAAAGTAGCTAGCAACATTATTGTTTATTGATTAGACTTAATCTATCTGTTTCGTTATTTTATTTTACACCAATTATATATGTTTCCCATGCCTAATCCCTATGATATATATCATTCTTCATCCTAAGCTTTGGTTTACTTGAATGAGGGATTTGAGCAATCATATGTGTCTCATTTATATATTTAAATGTGTATGTGTCATTTTGTCACCCTTGTTGATGTAATACTATTGGTGAAGATTACTTAATTCTATTCTTTAGCTTATTCGAGTTAGGGAGTGAGCAATCACAAGTGTCGCGGTCATGGATTTGGGCGTGTATTTGTGGTTTTGTCGCCTTTTCTAAAATATTGGTATCGATAGAGATTAAAAAGAGTGATCAACCCTTAAGCCTGGTCATATTTACCCAATTTACCTTTTTAGACTTGTTACTCCTTAGCTTTAGTGGTGGAGATATGTATCCTTGCCAAGCTTATGATAGAATACTCTTAACGACCGAGCAATTGAGCGAACTACTAAATATTACCACATATATTAGTTGAGTGATTTGATGATTTCATTTCCTATTTAGTGAGGTGTTTGGTTGTGCACTAGTAGTTGAATAAAAACGTTTAAAGGAAAAATCCTAGACAATCATTTGGGGTACGTTTTCATAAGTTAAATCTAAAGTATACTTGAGGACAAGTAGGATTCAAGTGGAGGAATATTTGATGACATCAAATAACGTCTAATTATTAGCATCATTTATCCCGTCTATATTGCTCGTTTTATATTATTTTATATAAGATTTGATACTTAATTGCTTATCTTTATGAATCTTAGTTATTATCAAGCAATTGGTGAAAGTTAGAGAAAAGAACGTGTTTTGAAGCATAAATGAAGAAGTTCAAGAAAGTATGTTGAATCTGACATCAATACGCCGTATCATTCTAGACAGATACGCCGTATCCCAAGACTTAGACGAATTCAAGACCATTGCCTGATTTGAATAATATGTCGTATCCACATCAACAAATACACAGTATATGAAACTTTCAGAACAAGCATGTTTTACTCCTGATACGTCGTATTTACTTATGCAAATACGACGTATTCACGCCCTAATTTCACAAGACATCCATGACGGGAAGACCCCAATACGCCATATCCAGATGCATCGATGCACTGTATTAGGAGGCGGTTAAGGATTATTTTAGAATATAATAATCGTGGAGCCCACACTAAATACCCCTGATACGCTGTATTGGACTTCACCAATACGCCGTACCGACCAAATGTGCAAACCTATTAATAGAAAATCTAGCATTTGGTTTTCAGAGAGCTTTAACCACCAAGTACGATTCTCAGATGATTTTAGAAGATAAGAAGGTCCTACAAGTGCATTCATTCCATAGGAAAATCTTGTAATCATTATACTCCTCTATAATCATTCGGTTAGCGTATCGTTTTCTTTATGAACTCTACTTTAATCTTTTCGAATATGATATTGTGTATTGTTACAAAGATTATTGGCTAATACGTTTAGGTATTAGCCAAGTTTATGATATATTGATGTTCAAATTTGTTTATATCGATTGTTTACTCTTTCGTTGCATGTCGATTATGTTTATCACTTCATACCCGTTTATGTGCCTGATTATGTTTTCATCTATCATTCAACTGGATCTAGGATTATAAATAAATTGATGTAACTTAATCGCTATTTAGACTATAGACTAGAGTCTGGGATATATACTACACATTTCTTATCTATATAACTAGATCACTAGGACTATAAATAAAATCGTGTTTCTACTTTTGGTTAAGTGAATGATAGACTAAGGTATCTTAGGACTAAAAATAACGTTATGTTTCCTTTGGTAGTTAAGTGGATTATAGACTACTAGTATATAGATAACTATTAGGCCATAAGTTGGTAAAGCCTCGATGAGCTAGGTTTCAATATAGTCACCTAGATAGATTATAATCGACTGTATGAACTTTATGCGGGTTTGGTTGATTGTGACATGATTAACCGTTATATAAACCTAGAGTATAGGGAGAAGTACCACCTAACTTTAGAATGATATACCCCCAACGAAAGTAGTACAATAATTGCACACATAGACAATTCATACATTTTGTTTAAATAAACTTGGTTAATACGTTTTTCTTACATAAGTGCTTGATCTCTTCTTTATCGTTTGTTTATCTGTTTGTGTGTGTTATTTGTCTCATTTATCGCTTTATTAGTTTAGATTAAACCAAAACTCGTGTCAGTCTCTCAGGCTGAACCTCATATTTGCGTTAGTTTACGTTTAATTAGGATTAATTAGGTTTAACTTAGATAATTAGAATACTAGTAGATTAAGTATTAACGCTTACTCTTAATGATCGACACCCAACTTACCAACGAACCTACAATCGATCGGGTACACTGCCCGTTAATGTTAGTTAATAAGTAAAGTCGACAAAATATAAATAGTAAAACCTGATAATATAATTACCTATACTAAACGACACATCATGTGTAGAGAGAGAGAGAGACTAATCTCAAATGGTGCCACATGGGTTGGGGACCGACCACTACTCACGGCCTTAGTGGTCACCACTCCCCTCACATGTAATTAAAATACTCACTTTATACAAAAATACCTCACAAAATACTTACACACTCACAAATTAAATAATTATTGATAAAAACACCTCATGAGGCCTACAAATGCACATGAACCGAGTGTTGAGTCATGTAACCTTTCATCCCATTTTTTTGCATGGTGACTCGTGACTTTTCTTCCCTACAATGGTCCCTCACGAGTGAGCAATGCCAACCACTAAATACAGCCTAAGTGGATGTGTATAGTCTTTTAGAGTATTAAGCTACGGAAGAGAATACAACATAGAATACAACATAAGCAAATTATCATTTGGAAACAAAAGCAAATTATCACCTGAAAAACATGGATCAAGATGAATACAACATAGAACTCTTTGTTTAAGGTATTCAATGTATACGGTGTATACATATTTGTATTGAAGAAATTTTCCAAGTGTTTGTTTATTTTGTGTTATGGAAGGCTAGCACTTGTGTGCTAGCCTAGTTATGATTCTATCGTATTAGTAACATGATTTGTTCATTTTTCTTACATTGTTTTGGATAAATTATATGCATGCTTTGACTTACGCTTTTGATTTTACCACGGTTACGTGTTGCGAGTAGTTATAAGTAAGTTTTAACATTAAAAACTAGAATACTCAAATCATTAATGTATTAACCAATACCTCTTAGTGGTTAGGAATTGTTCATTGACCTAACGACGCTAAAAGTGGTAGATGATAGTGTTTAAGGTTTAGTAAACGGTAATCTGAAAAACTACCTAGTAACTAAGTGCGTGGCTAGCACACAAAACAATGTCAAATAGGTTTTTTTTAACATAATGTCATATAGGTTAGTCGAGGAATTTAATGCGTGGACAATAACTAGGTAATCACCCACGTCTGTCGGGATAGGTAGTTATTAAACAAAGTGTGTATGGACTAACGACCCGCATTAGACTTGCATTACCGAAGACTGGCCGAGAGATAGCTAGACGAACACTGCAATTCATCTCATGTCATTGAGAGGATAAAGGAATAGCTAGGCGAACACGTCCTTTATCTATTTGATTTTTTAGATAATTGTTATTTTATTTTTCGTAATTTACTATTTAGCAATCCTAATAATCATGTGGATTTAAAGCATAATTTCCCTTTAATTTAATTTATTTCTTAACCATGCGAATTTCCCTAGCTCCAGCGAATGACCCGGTCTTATCGAGTCTATACTATATGCGATCGGGTATAGTGTTGATAAGTCTTGTTGGATCATATCAAGTTTTTGGGCTGCCGCCGAGGAGCGATTGGTTAAAATATGTGTGTTTCAAAGTGAACTTTTGTGTTATATATTTTTACTAGCTTATAAACCCGCGTATTTCGCGGGTAGCTAAATAAAAATTTTATTTTCAGACAAAGAATATTCATTTGTGATCTTGTAGGTACTTTACGAATAAATTATATCCAAAATAGATGTATTTCACATAACAAATCAGTTTCGAAAGCATGAATATTGAGTAGTAGCTAGTCGTATTATAACAACTTCTCATAACTGAACATAAAAATCCATTAGCTCTACAAACAACATGTTGAAGAAATATCAAGTAGGATACCCGTCAAAGAGCACAATAGTAAACAAATTAGTGAATTGACCCGTTCCTTCCATTCAAATATCTATATAAATGATTCACGTATTCATGTAATCAAATTAAACTCTAGATACATCAACTGTGTAAACTATAATACAACTTATATCGACCGATTAATTAGAATATTTCTAAATTAAAACCCTAAAAATCATTGAGACGAGATTACAAAAAATTAAAGGGGTCCATAAAGCGGTCTAAGGACATTGACGAAAGAGCCTTGTATGTAACATATTCTTGTTAAGGCAAGTAAACATCTTTTTAAGTAGTAGAAAATATAATTTTGTTAATTTGTCATTAACTAAAAGCCAAACAAAACACTATTAAGATATTAAATGAAACAAAAGAACATAATATATCTCGAACCCCCGTTAAAGGTTTAGCCAAACAAAACACTATCGGATATGTTGTACACCCATAAATTATACAATAATGATTTTAAAAAAGTAAGTCACATATGAACAAAAAAGTATCAAAACAAAACACTATCGGATATGTTGTACAGCCATAAATTATTGTACAAATTAATGTCACAATTATAATATATAAGTTGGAATATAAAGAAAAACAAAACACTGAATACATTTCTTTAAAATTTGTAGTTGTCGATGGCTCAAATATTAAAAGGTGATAATCTTTGTTGATGATTCGCATATGATATCACACAGCCACCACCAAATGCTTCAATGCAATGAATTAATTTTGTGAAGGAATAATAAAATGAAAGACTATAACTGTAAATTGGAAATAAGGAAGTGAAGTTACTTATTAAGAATTAATGATGTCATTCATGACATATTTGATGACGTAATTAGTGATGTCATTAAATGATTGAGGAAAGATTCAAAAAGATTTTGTTTTATTATATATATAGATATAGATATAGATATAGTATCTAGACACATAACACCCACATATTTTTTGGTATATTAGTCACTAACAATTTCTTTCTCCAACTTATGTGGGAAAAAAGTTAAAGAATTCAATCTTAGAAAAGGTCCCCATAAACTAAATTATTACAGCACAAAAAGAGATTTTTATGCGCATGGAATGAAAGAGATAATGCAAGAGTTCATAAAAGAAAGATGTTACATGGAACTAAAAATTCAAATTTATAAGAGAATATTTATAAGATAATTGACTGAAAATATTTATAAGCATATAACAAGAATACAAGATATAAAAGATAATTGGGCATGCATAAAAAAACATAGGGGTGTTCATCGGTTCAGTTATCAGGTTATACGGTTCGGTTAAACTTTTTGTGGGTAAAATCGAATCGAACCGAGTTCAAATTGTACTTCTAGAACAGAAACTGAATTAGAATTTGGTTCGGTTTTCGGGTTGACCAGAATACTCCGAACTACATCATTTATATTTTTTTAGAAATTAATTATATAGATTTTAGCGAAAGAGAATATTTTCAAGCTTAAAAAGTGTTTTTTATACTAGAATAAAATTTTAATTGTTTTTTATGTATGCAAATATATAAAAAAATATATATTTATATTAATTCGGTTTTCGTTTCGGTTTTCTGTTTAGATTTCCAAAACCATATCCAAACTAAAAACCGAATATTTTATCCGGTTCGGTTCGGTTTTTATAAATTCAGTTCGGTTACGAATTCATTTATATTTTTTCAGTTCCGTTTGATTCAGTTTTCGAATCCTGCAGGCATCATTTCAACCTAGATTATTGGGCCTATGTCTACTAGCCATCCTCATCTCCTTTTTATCTTTTTCTCAGTGGCTTTAAGCCCAATAGTTGG
>BQNB010140363.1:0-12916 GCA_026074375.1 Tanacetum coccineum | reverse complement strand
CCATGCCTAGTAGTGCTACAACATTGACAAAACATGTTGTGAATGAAAGGAACACCATTTGAATGTATAAAATCCAAGATGTTGTTAGGAGGGTGATGAGGTGTTATTTTATACACTTTTTTGGGGTCGTTTAACCTCCTAAATCATGCATTTATGCCTAAAATAGGTACTTAATCGTTCCTTTTTAGGTATTTCTCATTTGGAGGGTATTTGGAAGAATTACACGTGACTTGGGCTCATTTGGAGAAGAAACAGACAAGACTACGGACTTACACCAACATTTCTTAAGATTATGTTCTCAGCAGCTGAAGACGGAGTCACAGTTTCTACGTGATGTCGTCACAACGCATCCCACGACGGCGTCACACTTTCGACGACGGCGTCAAAGATCACGACCCAACCCATTATTTAGAATATTGTCTTTCATGACGGCGTCACGACTAAAACGCGACACCGTCACAACGTTTTTCCTATATATACAAACTCGAATTTAGGGTTTTGAGTGTGTAACTTTAGAAAAAAAGGGTACAAACCCTAGTTCGTTTAGCAGCTGTTAGGGACGATTTTAGAGCCTAAAAACCCTATTGTACTTCCTCCAACTCATGTTTTAATCAAGTAAGGTTTATTTAATCATTCCATATGTCTATGTGTTGTTTGATTCATCTATGTTCTTGCTTTATCTTTAACATGCTTTGCTAAACCTCCTATTGTGTTTATTTTTGATTGTATAAAACCTAGAATGTAGATCTTAGTGGTGTTGCTTCTTGCGATGGATATGCATGTCAGGTCTTAGAAAACCAGCTTTTGTCTGTATCGCTGTTGATATGTCTAGGAAAACATGATTGTGTAGAAAGGATACCATCGGGTAACAGTCTTCATACTACCTTGCCCCCTTATATGGTTGATCCGCTCTTAATATATTTCTCATGCATTTAATATACTCTTAGGGGCCTTGTAATAGTCTTCATACTACCTTACTTGTGCGTTGCCTTAACGGAATATTAAATAGACTGCGGGTTCGTGTAATTCGTTCATGACTTAGGAAATAATTACATAGATCATCACAAGTGTGACAAAGCAACAACACTAGGAGAAGCAATCTAGGGAGTAATACATGATTAAATAACCACAATCTTTTATTATATTGTTATCACCAGTAGCGTAGTTAATATTTAGTTTAATAGCTAAAACCAACCAACCTTTTAATTATATGATTTACTTGCTTTCCTATAAATAAAAAAAATACAAAAAATAATCTTCCCTCAAATCTTAGATATTTGTTAGACGTGATCAAGCACTTCCCTAACACTATTCCTCGAGGTAAACTATAACAACTCCCGAGTCTTACTATTAATACTACTACAACGATTAGGTGCTCTGCCTAGGGAGTTGTAAAACTTCGTGTAGAAGTCCTATGACGACCACATCAAAAGGAACCAATGCAATAGGATGATGTGGAAGAGAGGCAACAACTTGACAAGGGGAGGAAGCCACCCAAGTCTAGTGTCAAGGAAAAGATAGTGATAAATGATAACTACCAGAGCAACTCATCACCATCGGAGGCGGTCTGTCTGTTGAGTGCAGACACGTACTGATACAAACCCTCTAAAAAAATGCTGATGTTTTTGCATGGACTCTGGCCGATATAACTGGTATCCCTTGGGTGATAACGAAGCATTATTTGGATACCTACCCTCACATTAAGCCAAAGGTACAGAAGAAGAGAAGTCTTGCTTTAGACAGGAGGAAGGTGGTAACTGATGAAGTTAATAAGTGGCTCAAGGCGGGTATGGTGAGGCGAGTGTGATATCCTTCATGGGTCGCTAATTTGGTGCTAGTAAAGAAGGTCGATGGAAGCTAGAGAATGTGCATCGATTTTAAGGACCTGAATAAGGCATGTCCAAAGGATCTATATCCTTTACCAGAGATCTATTGGAAGATTGAGTCGTTAATGGGATTAAAGTATAAGTGTTTCTTGGATGCTTATAAAGGATATCACCAGATACAGATGACAAAGAAGCATGAAGAAAAGACGGCCTTCCATACAGAAGAAGGGGTCTTTTGCTATACCAAATTACCTTTTGGTTTGAAGAATGCAGGAGCGACATATCAGAGGTTGGTCGACTCTGCCTTCAAGGAGCAGATAGGGGTAAACCTAGAAGCTTATGTGGATGATATGGTGATCAAGAGCCAAACTGAGCAAGACATCATACGAGATGTGGAACAGTCTTTCTCCACCCTCCGAAAGATAAACATGAAACTCAACCCGAAGAAATATTCATTCGGGATGGAGGAGGGAAAGTTCCTGGGATATGTAGTTACCTCTGAAGGTATCAGGGCGAATCCTGAAAAAACTAAGGTTGTCATGGACATGCCGTCACCAAGAACTCTTAAGCAGATGCAGTCTCTAAGTGGGAAACTGGCAGCCCTCAATCCTTTTTTGTCTAAGTCAGCCGAACGATCCCCACCTTTCATAGATACGTTGAAGAAATGTACTAACAAGAAGGACTTCAGATGGACAGAGTCTGCCGAGGTAGCGTTCCTTGAGATGAAGATTTTGGTATCTAAGTTGCCAACCCTTACTACCCCAAAGAAAGGCTTGACTCTGATGATGTACTTAGCTGCGGCGGATGAGGCGGTTAGCGCAGTACTTTTTACGGAAAGAGATGGAAGGCAAATTCCCATACACTATGTTAGTAGATCTTTGAAAGGGGCAGAAACAAACTATGCTTCGATGGAGAAACTCACCTTGGCTCTAGTTCACGCAGCCAGACGATTAAGGAGGTACATCCAGGCTCATCCGATCAAGGTCATCACCGATAGCCCGATTAAGCAAGCACTAAACAACTCTGAAGCATCGGGCAGATTAGCAAACTGGGCTGTTGAGCTGGGGGCGTATGACATACAATATGTGCCAAGGGTTGCAGTAAAGGGTCAGGTCCTAGCAGACTTTTTAGCAGACACTTCAATGGAGATAAATGCTGCACCAGTGATAGCTAGCACCCCAAGAGTGAAGGACATCCCAGAATCTTCGAATGCAAGGGAAGATATTACTCTTTGCCCAAGGGCATAGAGACTATATACCGATGGAGCATCAAATAGTGTAGGGTCTGGAGCTGGCCTCATCCTGATAGCTCTAGACGATGTAGAATACTCTAATGCGCTTTGTTTGAATTTCTCTAACTCCAACAATGATACTAAGTACAAAGCTCTACTAGCTGGATACGAATTGCATAGAGATACAAGTAAAAGGACATCATGCTTTTGTAAACTTCTAAGCTAGTAGCTCGTCAGGTGAGGGATCTTATAAAGCTAAGGATGAGAGAATGAAAAATAACGGGAAAGGTTTTGGAGCTTAGCTGGTGCATTCAACAGTGTCGAATACTACATCCTTAGAGCAGGTTACAGGAAACAGCCGACGCTGTTAACAGCTGGCAGCGGTTTCAAATTGTTTAGATCACTTGTCTAAAGATGTACTAATGGAGGTAAGAAACGAGGCTCTATTAAAGCGCATGAGGTTTAAAGGTAGTGGAAGAAAAAATGCCCAACCAGGATTGGATTTTCGATCCGAAACTACCTAGAGAAAGGAGTGTGATGTGTTATAAAAGTTTTAAATTTATAGTTCTAGTTTTATCCGATTTCCAACTAACACACGGGTAAAGTATAAACCCTCGTTTATAGTATAGGTTAAGGGTAAGACCAGGTCGTTCCTCGGGATTGGTTATTCTAAAAAGGTCAGTTGTATTACGAAAAAGGGTAAATCTTATAGACTGTCACGATCTAAAGATTTCAAGATATTTTAAGATATAAAATGATGTTTGTGTGGAAACTAGAAGAGGGGTTGAATAGCTTTTACCATTTTTAAAATTAATACTTAGATTGTCGACTTATGTGAACTCAAGAGATATACACAAGTGTATATGATATCGATGCAATAAGTAAGTAACTAATGTACGAAATATAAACAAGTAAAGATAAGAAAGATCAAACCGATGACACAATGATTTATAGTGGTTCGGCTACGAAGCTCCTCTTCGCCCTACTCCACTCCCCAAGTACCCAACTTGAGAATTATCTTCACTATGTCAACAAGCTCCCTTTAGGCGGAGAAAATCGTACACGTCGCTTACACTTTTTCTAGACTTTACGCTAAATACCATGTTCTACTTCGAGGATAGACGCATCTAAACACACTATGTATTTTGAGGCTTAAATACTAACCTATCATACACATATGATACACACAACACACAACACAAGATATACAAGATGAATGATTATCACAAACGTGATGACACAACTAAACTATTAACACTTGAAGCTTGACGTCTTCTTGAGTGTTCTTCACTAAAGAGTGGAATGAGTTGATCACTTGTAATGGATTATGTAACAAGTATAATGATCAAAGAATATATAAAAGATAAAATATATGTGAGAAAAATATTTGTCAAGAGTTGTTTAAAATGAAGGAATGAGGTTGGTATTTATAGACAACCTTTTGAAATTCAAATCTGTCCCAGGGGAACAAGATGTGCGACCCACGTATCCCCCCATCTCCTAGATCCGTCTAGTGCTTTTGGTGGATCCGTGGGTGGAGCTGGGACAAAATTTGTCATTTTGTAATTAACCCTAAATCTATACAAAATATTGTTTTGTATTTATTAAAACTAGTTTAATGGATTCTTCTAGAAGAAAATATTTCTTATCACCAATAAGGAAAGATTTTCTAGATTTAGGAACATTTGAAAAGATTGTTTCCACTTATAGTTAATCTTATTTTGTCTTACATGATTAATATAACTAGCTTATAATTAATCATGTGTTAGCTTAAATCATTTGATTAGAAAAGATTTATGCAAATGATAATATTTTTATTTGATCATTAACTATGTTTAATAATGTCATATTCATACCTTAAGTGATTTGTCGGCGTCAAGTAAACTTTCGACTAAATAACTTGTTTACGTAAACTTTTACGTAGTATGACATTATATTTGTTATTATTAAAACATGAAAATCATTAAATATAAACATCGTTTTTGCGCGAATATTTGTATTAATAATCTCATGCTTTTTGATGATGACAAAATATAAACTCATGCTTATTTAAAAGTTACTAAATAAGTATTTAGTAGATGAGTTTACATATCTTCTCCCCCTTTTTGTCTGATTTCGTGTTCGTCGCACCAGCAGGGAAGGGGTATGTTTAGTTTTTAGTTTTGAAACTTTGGAATTAAGTGTGAAAATTTGATGTCTACTGGTGGCGGTCCCATATCGATCAAGGGGCCACCTAAAAAAGGTTAGGGGTCGCCTGAGATATGGGGGCCGCCTGTATTACAGGTTTTTGGACTTTTAAATTTTAACACGAATTTACGAGGAAGAGTAACTAATTAATTTGCATTTCGCGAATTAAAAATATTTAACAAGCTTCGGATGAAGTTGTTAAATTGTCACGACACGGAATGGAACACGGACTAGAGTCGAGACTAGAAGAAAGAGAAGCGGACTAACACGATTTGTTGAAGGTGTTTCATCATTACTAAACCAAGACGAAGATAATTAAATGATTCACGTTTAAGAGGTTTCGTAAGGATGTCAGTGATGTTGTCGACGGACGACACTTTCTCGATAGAGATATGTCCTTTCTGGACATTATCACGAAGAAAGTGGTGACGAATTTTGATATGTTTGGTACGAGAGTGTTGCATCGGGTTTTTGCTAAGGTTAATCGCTCCTTTATTGTCGCACATGATCGGGACTTCTTCGAGTCGAATGTCGTAGTCGATCAGAGCTTGTTTCATCCATAGTGCTTGTTGACATGCCTTTCCAGAGCTTACGTATTCGGCTTTGGTAGAGGATATAGCAAAATCGGTTTGTTTCTTCGAGAACCAAGATGTCAAACAACATCCCACGAACGTACAAATACCGCTAGTGCTCTTTCAGTCCACATAATCTCTCGCAAGATCAGAATCGGCATATACTACTATTTCTATGCCGGTCCCCTTAGTATACCATAATCCTAAGTGTGTAGTGCCTTTAATGTATCGGAAGATACGCTTAACCGCTTCAAGGTGGGAGGTTTTGGGAGCCTCTTAGAAGCGAGTACAAAGGCATACACTAAACATGATATCGGGCCTACTTGCCGTTAGGAATAATAAACTACCTATCATGCTCTATACTGGTACTACAATCTACCTGGACTCACGACCTTCGTCTTTCGTGAGTTTTAGTATCGGAAGGACTATGGGAGTTTTCATTGTTTGAGATTCTTATAAGCCAAATTTCTTAACATCTTCTTTAATATATTTAGATTGATTAAAAGAAATACCATCTTCCATTTGTTTTATTGTAAGTTCAAGGAAGAATCTAAGCTCACCAACATGCTCATCTCGAACCATTAATGCATGATTTTTGGGCAAATTCATCACACATGTCTTGACAAGTCGAAGCGAATATAATGTCTTCGCATTTTAAAAATTATTTAAACAATGATGAGGTTTGAACTTTTCTTCTTGGTAAAAAGTGTGTTATCTAGCATTCCTATTTTGTATTCATGCTTAATAAGAAAAGCTTTTAATCTATCATACCAAGCTTTGGGTGCTTGTTTAAGACATATAAAGCTTTCTTTAGTTTATAAACATGATCCGGTTTTTCAAAGTCAATGAATCCTAGAGGTTATGCCACGTATACCTCCTCATTGATAAAACCGTTCAGGAATACACTTTTTACATCCATTTGGAATAGCTTAAAATCTAAAGCACAAGCATAAGCTAATAGTATTATAATAGACTCAAGTCTAGCAACTAGGTCATAAGTTTCATCATAACGATGCCTTCTTGTTGATTATAGCCTTGAGCAACTAACCTAGCCTTATTTTGAGAAATAATACCGTTCTCGTCTAACTTATTTCTAAAGACCCACTTAGTTCCTATGATTGTCATATTCCTAGGTCGTGGAACTAACTCCCAAACGTCGTTAGCAATTAATTCATTTAATTCTTCTTGCATGGCGACTATCCAACTTTCATCTGTTAAGGCTTCATTCACATTCTTAGGTTTTATAGTTGATATAAAACAAAAGAAGTTACTTTGGTTTAGTGCTTGTATCTAGGGTTCTTGTAGGTTATGGTTTTTTTCTAGACATTTCTAATGGATGGTTTCCTAGACTCACCTTAATTATTGACTAGTTCGTCAATCTCTAATTGTTTCATCTTCATTGTCATTTTCTAAGTTTTTATTTTTGATAAACTTAATTGCTTCTTCTTCATCTAATTCATCATCCACCAAGGGTGATGTCTTAGAGGGTGGAGGAGTTTCATTGAATGTCACATTGAGTGATTCTTTGAATTTCCTAGTATGTTTATTAATGATGATGTAGGCTTTACTATTTTGGGAGTAACCTAAAAAAGACACCTTCGTATGACTTTGGGTCAAACTTGGTAAGGTAGTCTTTAGTGTTTAAAATGAAGCACTTGCTTCCAAAACACACATCGTCTAAAATAAATCAAGAGGATGTGTTCCTACCTCTCAAGAGTTTCGTAAGGTTTTATTTCCCTTAGATGGCTCTAATAAGGATTCTGTTGAGAATGTAATGTTGACGTATCTGCAAGCGTTACACCAAAACTTTTGTAACGAATTATTCATTCAACCATTGTCCCCTACACTTTTCTTGAAGTTCCTATTTTTCCATTTAACCACGCCATGTTTGATTGATGGTGCTGAGCCGAGAAGTAATTGTAATTCCATGGCATTACAAAACTCTTCAAATGCACCTCATATCAAATTCCCCTACTATGGTCAGTTTCTTATTGACACTATTGTACATCCTAATATTGGTTTTGAATTTCTTACTAAATATTTTGATTTGATCAAGCTTCCGTTTTGACCTTAAAGATCTATCTAAGTATACCTAGAGTAAGTCATCTACTATGGCGAATGTGTAGCGGTTTCCTCAGTAACTCTGTACGCAGACGGACCGACAGAGATCCATATGAAGATGATTCTAAGATTTAGTCCTTTGAGACTATATTCTTAGCTTTGTGACACGTGAGCATGTGTTCCAATTTTTGCAAGCACACAGAAGGTGTTGATCAAACTAAGCTTAGGTTTAGGTTTCTAATTAATTTCCTTAGAGATAGATGATTGAATGAGGCGCATTATTTGCGTGAACTAATCTCCTATGCCACAACATTAGTTTTCATCAATGGTTTCTAGACAGATTGGTCATTTGGCTTATTCCTAATTGTCATCACATTAAGATCTTTCTTCCTAATACCTCTACCTAAGACCTTATCGTCTCTTAGTGATTTCACTATCATGTTTAACAGAAGTTACCTAACATTTATTATCAAACGTCTATTTTTTTCCTACTACTTAGCAGTTAAATCTTTAAGTTATCTACATGATCTAACATTATCTATTTTTTTGAGAGAGTCAATTCGAAATCTACCTTTGCCAATGAATGTACCACAAGATTTGCAACCAAAATAACATTACCTCTGGTGTAATGCCTTGTAGCTTGAGATGACCTTTCGGTTACCCGTCAATGTGTTTTTAGAGCATCCGCTAAGCATCTTTTAATCCGAGCATATCTATTATATATGACAATACCTTAAACATTTGATCCCCATATCTCATGGGTCCAAAGTTGTTATGTTAAAACATCACCTTGCATTTTGATTGCAATTGGTTTGGATGTGGAAATGGAAGACACATTTCCCATGGCATGTAACTTTAATTCCAAGTTACGGGAAAACCATGAGGTTGGTTTTGTTGACCAACATTCCTTTTTGGTTGTGGTGTCTTAGAACGAGGATAATGATTATTGACTTTTCTAGGTGGTGGAGTTTTTGGCTAAAATTTGGTTTATAAAATCCAACTCTGGGTTTTAACGATGGTGTATAAAATTGTTTAATCTCATTATCACTAGCAACGGAAATTTTAACATTGTTTCCCATTATATGTTTTTATCTAGGAACCAAAATGGATTTTTGAAAGGAAACAATTTTTTTAGATTCTGGTGAACAGATAGGCGGTTCCTTAATTGCTTTGTGGCCGTCTGTGCTTTATGGGGGCCACCCTCAATATTTGGGGGACTGCCACGAGAGGACATTTCATTATGAGATTTCATAAATTTAATTTCCTTAGACCCACTAGTTGATGCTTCAAGTGAGTTAAACCCTAAACCCAATTTATCTCCAGAGGGTTTTTGATTGCTTAACATTTCGTTTAAGCAATGTGTACTCTTTTCAAATTTAGTTAGCTTAAGAGCTTCCTCTTTAAGTTTTTGGTTATCGATTTTAAGTACTTGACACTTTGTACATTCGATATTAACTCCCTTGTTTTTCTCGAGTGTAGACAATTTTAATTTTAGTTCACTAAGCTCATTTTCTAAACTATTTCTAACAGCTTTTAGTTGTTTGTTCTTTGTGATTATTTTTAAACTCATCTTGCATAGTTTATCATATTCATTATCTAAAGTAAAATCGTCTATTAATGAATTTTCATCGCTAAAGTAAGAGGAATCAAACATACGTCATTTGATGTTTGAGCTACGAGACATGTTTTGTCTTTAGACTTTTCATTATCTTCTTCACCGCTATCACTCCAAGAACCTCCGTTGAATGCTCTTTGGTTCGTATCCTTTGGTGGTTTTGACATTCTCCAATAAGATGATTTGGATCACCTCATCTAAAACATTTTCTATCACTTTTTTCGTTCTTGTCGTCTTGGCTTCTTTGGAACGTCTTTTTGTTATTTCATGGTTGTCTCACGAATCTACCTCTTCTCTCGAAGAACTTCTTGAAGTCTTTAACCGCCATGGCGTACTCTTCGTCTTCACTTTCGGAAGTCGAGCATTCTTCATCACTAGATTCCTTTTTAGCCTTTAAAGCAAGAGATCTCCTTTAGCCTTGACTATTTCAGAATCTTTCTTGATGATCATCTCATGAACTTTGAGATTACCAATGAGTTCATCAAGAGATAGTGATGTCAAGTCTTTCGACTCTTCAATCGTCATGATCTTTGCTCTCCATTTAGGATGTAGAGCTCTAAGAAACTTCCTAACATAATTCTTTCTAGAGCAACCTTCATCAAGAGATTTTAGACTAGTAATAATAGTATTAAATATAGCAAAAGCATTATCTATAGATTCGTCTTCAAAAATGACGAATTGTTCATATTGTTGTACTAAAAGATCGATCTTGTTATCTTTGACTTGGCTATTACCTTGATGGGTGATTAACAAAGTTTTTCAAATTTATTTTGCCGTATTACACATGAAAATTCTTTCATATTCTTTTCTTGGCAAAGCATTGTAAATAACCATTTTGGCTTCATTATTTTTGGCAAGCCTCTTTTTAAGATCATCACTTTGTTTTTCAAAAGGGATAACCTCATCTAGTTTGGTTTCGGATTTTGTTTAATAGGTTGAGAATCACCGTTAGTACTAACATGCCAAAGATCAAGATCTTTTGATTTAACATATGTTTCGAACCTATTTTTCCAATAAATAAAACTATCACTTTCAAAGAGTGGTGGTCTTTGCATGGATTGCCCTTCTAGATATTTGTCGGAATCCATAGATCGATCCAAGCTTTAAAATACAATATATTTTCAAAATCTTGAATGACCTTGGCTTCTGATACCAATTGTGGAAACTAGAAGGGGGGGGGGTTGAATAGTTTATAGGTTAATTAGCGTTACAAAATTTTACTTCTAAAATTGTTAGATTCGAGTATATGCTCAATCATAACTATCTACTTATAATAACGATACAAACAATATATAAGAAACACAAACAATATCAAGAGATAAGGTAAAGAACGATTAAACCAAGGCACCAAGATTTATAGTGGTTCGCCCTACTCCACTCCCCGAGTATCCAACTCGAGATTTCACTATGTCAATAAGCTCCCATTAGGAGGAGAAAACCGTTTACACGTTGCTTACGCTATTTTCCGACACTAAGCTAGATGTCGAGTCTTAATCTTAGCTAGAACCAATCTACCACTTCACAAGCACTACCCAATCACTAGATCTACCATATCGGATTTATACACAATCTGATTTACACAATCACAAAAGATAATCAAAATAGAGTTTTGAATCTTAAAAGAAAAGAGGAGAAATCACTAATATATAACACTTCGTTTCTTGGCGGATACGAGTGTTCTTCTCTTGCACTTGATAAAAGAATGAAGAAGATGAGATTGGGTCACTTAAAACAAGATTAGACAATGTTAGTGATCAAGAGATTTAGTGAGAGAAAGAAGATTTTTAGAGAGAAAAAGATAACTGAAAAATTCGTGTAAAGAGGTGTATTTTTCTGCTGAGAATAGTGCAATATTTATAGCAAGGAAATCCCAACGTCTCCTGGTGGCAGTCCCGGCGGTCCCAGATATATATCTGGGGGCCACCTAGCCACTAAGAGGGTTGCCACTAGACTGACGCTCTAATTTTTGTCTTTTTGTAAGGAAGGTTGATCCTGGTATGTTGTTTTCTGTTTTAGGGGGAAAACTAAATTTAAACTTTTGTTTTTAAATAAAACATTATTTTTATTAATAAAACTATTTTGTGTATTTTGTAAAAATAGTTTTGTAGAAATGTGATGGTTAAGAAGAAAAATTATTTTCTTGATCACTAATTATGTTTAATGATTTGTTTATTCATATCTTAAGTGATTTATGTCAAAATGGAAGTTCAAGATTAATAACATGTAAACGTTTATTTTTATCATGAATGTTTTTACATTTTGTCATCTTCAAAACTTAGAGGAGTCGAAAAATATAAATAACGTTTTTAGGCATTATTTGTATTAACACTATAGTCCAAATAATGATTAAGTTACAACACTTTATTTATAATCTTAGATCAAGTTGAATGATAGATGAAAACATAATCAAACACATAAACAATATGAAGTGATAAACATAATCAATATGCAACGAAAGAGTAAACAATCGATATAAACAAATCAAAACATCAAATTATCATAAACTTATCTAATACCTAAAGGTATTAGCCTATAATCTCTGTAACAATACACAATATCATATTCGAAACAATTAAAGTAGAGTTTATAAAGAGAACGATACGCTAACCGAACGATTATAGCGGAGTATAATGATTAAAAGAGTTTTCCTATGGAATGAATGCACTTCCAGGACCTTTTTATCTTCTAAAATCATCTGAGAATCGTACTTGGTGGTTAAAGGCTCTCTGAAAACCGAATCCTAGGTTTTCTATTTATAGGTTCGCAAATTTGGTCGATACGGCGTATTGGTAAGGTCCAATACGACGTATTGAGCGTATTTTGCGTGGGCTCCACGATTATTATATTCTAGAATAATCCTTAACCGCCTCCCAAAATGGTACATCGATGCATCTGGATACGGCTTATTGGGGTCTTCTCATCATGGATGTCTTGTGAAGTTAGGGCCATAGGTGAATATGGCGTATCGGGAGTAAAACATGCTTGTTATGAAAGTCGACTAAAGTTTCATATATGCGTATCTACTGATATGCATACGACGTATTCTTCAAAGTCAGGCAATTGTATTGAATTCGTCAAATCTTGGGATACGATGTATCTACCTAGAATGACATGGTGTATTGATGTCACTTTCAGTAGACTTTCTTGAACTTCTTCATTTATGCTTCAAAACACGTTCTTTTCTTCAACTTTCACCAATTGCTCGATAATAACTGAGATTCATAAAGATAAGCAATTAAGTATCAAATCTTATATAAAATAATATAAAATGAGCAATATAGACGGGATAAATGATGCTAATAATTAGACGTTATTTGATGTCATCAAATATCTCCCTACTTGAATCCTACTTGTCCTCAAGTAGACTTTAGATTTAACTTGTGAAAACGTATCCCAAACGAATGTCTAGGATTTTTCCTTTAAG
>BQNB010140362.1:0-17425 GCA_026074375.1 Tanacetum coccineum | reverse complement strand
TTTAGTGGTTTAATTTTAAATAAGTTATATAGAGTTAGGTGTAAATTTATAAATTTACAAATTTTATTATAACTTAAAAAAAACAAATAAGCTCTTAAACTTTCATATAACTTATAAACAGAAAAAATAAAAATTATATATATATATTAAAAAAAACATAATGTACAAGCCCCGTGCGTGCACGGGGATTAAAACTAGTACAATTTGATTACTTTTCGATGTGTACATAAACATTACACGAAACACTTAACCAATATATCTCATTTGTAACAATTTACCGACATAAATTATAATCGCTATGCACGAACACTCTACTGTTAACTAAAGCCGGATATCTTTCTATATGTAATGTTTTACGTTTTAAAGTTATACCTTTGAATCTAAAATAATTTTCTTTTAAACTTGGGATAGATATCGACATGGGGTGCTACTATTGGTACCTCCCCTGGCCCACCGAATAGTATCAAAAAGTACAAAAGATTCTTTTTGTATCCTCTTTTTACAGTACAACGCAATTTTATATCAAGTTATGTTCCGTATTTTTTAATAGTTTCATACTTTTGACTCGTTAAACTTTATAATTTTTATTCCGCGCTTTCAGTTTCACAGTTTTATAATATAAGCAAAATTAAAAAAAAAAACACAAAAAACCCGGAAAAATAGGGGTGTACAAATGGTGTTCCAGGAGGTACGTATAACAGAAGCCTATCGACATACATGTGTGAGATTGTTTAGGGATTAGTTCCATCACAATGCAGTAGTAAACTAAAAAAGTAGGACACATTCTAAGCATGACACGTGTAAGTTGGATGAAGGGTAACTTAGACATTTTGTTATAATTTCTATCTAAATTTAAGAATTTGCTTCACTTTTAATTTTTTTTAGATTTTCAATCAAAATTGCATCTAAATCTAAGTCATAAAATTTGCATCTTTTTTGAACAACAAAAAATTTAGATCTGCATCTTAAATACATGTATGATTTTTATTTTTATTTTGTTTTATAATTTATGTTATAGAGTATTATCGAAATCATATGAAGAGAATAGATTCATATCTTATATATATTATACGAGCTTTGAGGGAGAATTATTAATTTTTTTTCTTTTTTTGCATTTACCTTCGTTAACTAACTCGACATTATGTGAAGCCGACTAATTCTCTACCAAAACTCACTCTTTTCAGGTAGACGAAAGTCGGCCTCAATGTGATACTTCTAGAGGACACAAGGGGATTAATTTTTCCCTCGTTATATTCGAAAACATTGACTCCACTTTCCGGCCAAGGGCTGGTTTGGTCTACTCTACGTTAAAAGGGTATGCAGTTCGATATTGTATGAGTTTTATGATTCAAAGGTTGCATTATTGAGTCAACTATACTTAGATTAATGTCACACTTTGGGTAAAACATGTAAAAAATTTAGCTTCGCAATGAATTAAAAGCCATCAAGTTGGAGTTATACAAAATCGTCAATATTTAGAGAATATAGAACGTTAAAAAAACTCAAATAGTATTATGTTTCGTTACATACTCAATATGTTTTTGGTCAAACTACAGATAACATATTTGTCATTCTTTAAGACATATACAAAATATAAAACGAGTTTTACTATTTCCGTTACCACTCATTTTTAAGATATCAAAAGATAGCCTAGATTGTTATATATGATTTATAGGCCCATACCATCCATGTCAATGGAATGATAAGGATTTTTGAGAAATGTGTAAATGTTAGAATTTTAGTAGTATTAAACAAAAAAGAAAAAAAAATGCAAATTCCTTCCAAAACACATCCAATGATTAGCTAGAATAACATTTTTTAATTAATTTATGAACTTTATTTTATGTGCCCTCGGGCTTTTTCTATTTGGTTGTACACACAACATTAATTCAGACCGGACAATGATAATAATCAATCAAAAAGTTCTACGGGTAGATTCTGGGATGTGATTAGATACTGTTAAATACTTTGTTAGGGAAGATAAAAAATGCTTTACTGTTCGTAATATTAAGTTGGATGAAGGGTAACTTAGACATTTTGTTATAATTTCTATCTAAATTTAAGAATTTGCTTCACTTTTAATTTTTTTAAGATTTTCAATCAAGATTGCATCTAAATCTAAGTCATAAAATTTGCATCTTTTTTGAACAACAAAAAATTTAGATCTGCATCTTAAACTACTATAAAATTACTAATCGGAATCACCATCTTCTGCTAGAACTTTGTCACAATCATTTAGATCTGCAACAAAAAATTTAGATCTGCAACTAAAAAATATAATCGTCATCATCATCGAAGGATGCATCTTAATTATTGTCTGGATCATCGATCATCATCGCCAATTCATGCATCCTAATCATCATCGATTCTTGCATCATAATGCTCGTTGATCTTTGACATCATCAACCATTGTTGCATCCTTTTCATCATTCTCGTTGATTCTTACATCATTAATTACAATCACTAATTGTAACATCTAGTTTATGATGAACATCATCATCATCACAAGGAACCCGTAAAAATTCGAAGAACAATCTTCATACAAACATGTTAAAGTCATACTCATAATCAGTAAAGAATTCAATTCTAAGAAATTAGAATGAACTTTTTGACTTAAAAATTCATTATGACGAGATATAATTTCTTCCATGTCCAAAAATTCATATCGAAATATAAGCTGATCTGAAACTCTTGTACAAAAATTGCCGCTCATAAAGATTTTAGAGAGAGAGAAAGAAATTAAATCTTCTTCAATTTGCATTAACCTTTCTTCAAATTTATCTAACCCTTGAAGTTTGTCTTATTTACGAAAATGCCACGCTCATTTTATGCCATTGGCTGTCTTACCTTTTTTATTTTAAAAACATGTTTTATTTCAACTCGTCTCGATTGTGTATAGTATACAACTATAGGGGATGTTTGGTACGAGTGAATGATATAGAATAGAAACAAATTTGGGAATGGAATGAATGAAAAAGAGAATGGTCCGATAGAAAGCAAATGCATTCCAATGTTTGATATAAACAAAGAATGAGCGTTAGAAAACAAGACATAAAATAATTCTTTTGTTTGGTACAAACAAAAAATGAAATTACATGGAATGGGAAAATAACAATACAATGTCTTCATTGTTATGTATGATTTTGTTCATCAATATCACGTTTTTATCTTTTTTTAATATCACGTTTTCATTAGCTTATATAATTTTGTTCAAGTACATGGAATGAAATGGGCTGGAGTTTTGTATTCTATATCACGTTTCTATCTTTTTTTATTTTGAATGATCTTCGCTTGATATCAATGGACGCAGGTGTTGGATTGAAGGAGAAATAAATTGAACTGAAACGCATTTCAAGAAAATGAGCGTAATCTGAAAAAATTCACAAATTGTTTTGGGTAATGAACTTGAAATTAGAGTAAACAATATGTTAGGGTTTATGATTTTCCTTCAAAATGAGAAGCATGTGTCACGCACATGATTTGTTTTGATTCTCAAGTTGAATGGAACAGTGAATGTTTTGGTCTAAATTTGGTGATTCTCACCATTCTTCACTTTTTTTAAAGAATGGATTTTGTTTTTAGAGAATCCTATTTTAATTCCCATTCTCATTCTTTAGAGTACCAAACTAAAGAAATCTTTCTCATTCCGTTTTTTTGCTTTCCATTCTATCATACCAAACACCCCCGATGTCTTTTAGAAGAAAGAAAAGATATTTAATGCTTATTTTGTTCTTTTAACATAGTATTTGTTATATAATTTTTTTTCTTCTGCAACTTCCAGGTTGTGATATAGTTGTTTGAGACTAGAGTTAAGTACATAGATCGTCCTTGTGGTTATCCTGAAATTGCAGGTTTCGTCATAAAAGTCCTAAAATTACACTGATCGTCCCTGTAGTTGTCCATTTTGAGTTGACCGGTCCTTTGACTGTAATTCCATCCGTTTTTTCGTTATCTTTTTGTTTTGTCAGGGGTAATTCCGTCACTTCATAGCAAATAGTTAATCTCAGGTAGGGGTGGCAATTTCTGACCCGACACGAAACCCGACTTGAAACCAACACGAAAATTTGCAGGTTTGGGTTGAGTCTAATAGATTTCAGGTCGGGTTTGGGTCGACCTATTTGACCCGTTTATTAAACAGGTTAGGTTCGGGTTGAGAATAAATTAAGCGGGTCGACCCGTCAACCCGTTTAAGATTTTTTCTAAAAATAAAAATTATTTATATTTTATTATATGTGTTAAATGGGATAAACGGGTCGACCCGCAACCCGTTTAACTTGTTTAACCCGTGTAATGTGCCAACTTTTGTATATAAAACAGGTTAGATGGGTCAACCCGAAACCCGTTTAACCTATTCAATCCGTGTAACCTATTTAACCCGCCAACCCAACTATATATATGGGTTAAATGGGTCAGGTTCGGGTTATGTGTAAACAGGTTAGGGTTGACATAGTTGACCCGATTATTTAAATGGGTCAGGTTCGGGTTGGGGTTTTCTGACCCGCCAACCTGCCAACCCGAACCCGCCAACCCGAACCCGACCTGAATTGCCACCCCTAATCTCAGGAACAAAGCATGCAACATTGAGTATTAAACTTCCACCGCCCTCACCACCACCCTCACCCACCACCACCATCCACTAATGCCACCCACCAATAACAATTACAAGAATGTGCAAATTAACTCATTATTATTTGATTACATGTCTCAACACCCAATTCTAACTCTCTCATTTAACTCCTCTATCCCCTAAACGATTCCAATTATTTATAAGCGGCTTGACATCTAAAATCAAGCCTTGTGGAAGTTTGTGTTGAAGACCATTTATACCGACACCTATAATATACATTGATATAATTAAAACCAATGCGACATTATAAAAAATAAGAACATACTAATTTGTAAGATGTACAAACATAGATCGATATACTCATAGGCTAACAGATAAAATAATAAACAGAATTTGATCCTTTGATAATTGATTTGTCAAAAGAGTTTCATGCCTTTAGTTTGAAGTTCAATGAGAAGCTCGTTAACACCACCAGTATCCATCAACCCTTCATGGACAAGAAGTGTTTCCTGGTAATAAAAATCATATCAAATATCAATAATTTCCATTTCAGCAACCAATAGTACTTCCATCTCCATAGTTGGGTTCTCCTTGTTCGAAGGTAACTTAACTCTTATATAATGAAAACAATGCGACTTTATAAAAAAATACGAACATATATTATGTAAGAGGTACAAACATAGGAATCGTTATAACTCATAGGCTAACAGATAAACTAATTAACAGATTTCGATCCTTGATGTAATAATTTGTCAAAAGAGTTTCAGTGCCTTTAGTTTGAAGTTCAATGTGAAGCCTCGTTAACACCAATAGTATCATTCAACCCTTCTGTAAACACCGAATTCACAACGTATCGGAATACCACTTGGGGTGTACTTATAGCATAATGTTCATGTTTCAAGAATAATGACATCTTAGTGAATGTTTTGAAAATGTCAACCCATTCGTTATTTTTATAAATTTCAGAGTTACAATAGGTGCCCATTATATGTGATTAAGAAAACATTGTCAAAACGTTTATGATTGGTACTCTTAATTTATATAATCTAATAACTACCATCCAACATACACTTTTTAATTCTCTTTATAAAACCTTCAAAAATATTT
Source organism: Tanacetum coccineum (assembly GCA_026074375.1). Taxonomy (NCBI): domain Eukaryota; kingdom Viridiplantae; phylum Streptophyta; class Magnoliopsida; order Asterales; family Asteraceae; genus Tanacetum; species Tanacetum coccineum. Next base: position 11,751 of record BQNB010140362.1, on the reverse strand, counting down.
ATATCCGCGCAACTCGAATGCTCCCAATGCTCAGCTAGCTAATATAATAATCTGAGAAAATACATGCAAAAACGTCAACAATAATGTTGGTGAATTCATAGGTTTAAGTAAAAGCAGTATTGAAATAACTCAAATAATGTTTCAGTAAGAAAAGTAGCATTACAATATTTATAAGTATTATTTCCGAAATCCAAGTAGTGATTCAATAAATTAGGTAATGTTCAGAAGTGGACCACAAGAATTAAGTAATAGTAGACTACGAAACAAATTCAGTAGTCCAAAACATGTATTATTGCACTAAGCTCATGACACCGAAAACCTTAAACCACGTATTATACTGAGTCTGCCCTAAAGGGATAAACAATACAGATGCTGCCAAAACATCCTACGATTAACTAATGTTAAAATGAGTCAATGGTTATATAGATCCACATCTCAGACGGGGGTCAAAAGGAGTGTTCATATCCGATTGATCTATCCACAACATTCACGTGTACCCAGCTAGTATATTATCCTGTTCATGATAGGATAAGGGACTTAATGGCAAAGGGTTTTTGGGCAATAATATGATCTGGGAATAGCATCAATTGAAACCCACCCCTCTAACAAAAACACTTGTGTCCAATGTAAATAAGTAATGTCGTTCAAAACTCTCAGTTTCTCATATATAAGAAAACTCGTGATCTCTAATCACTGTTGTAAGCACATCTAAGTCTTTGTTAAATTCTGTGTAAACAACCATGTATTAAAATTCATGTAGTAAGCAAGTAAAAGCTTATAAAATTAGTCATGTAACGCTTAAGTAGTAGAAATCAATAAATTTGCTTAGTAAACGAGCATGTATTCTCACCCCGAAAATAGTTTATGAAAACCATTGAAAGAGAAAAGGTGGGGCTATGAACTCACCGAGAAGCAATGGAAGTATCGAACGAGAATTCATCATAGAAAGAACGCGCGAAACGTCTCACCACGCGACCCTATATTAATGGTAAGCGCGCTATAAGAGTATTATTTTATAAGGAAAAATGCATAAGTATGTAATATTATATTATATTACGTACATATATAAAATTCTTATATCGTAGAACTCCTATTGTGTGCGCATAAACTTACTTATTTATCCCCTCTTAATATTTTGCCTTAAGTTTAAATCTCCATTTTATCCATCCGACTATTATATATGTATTTTTAATGGAAAATTACCCATTTTGACCCTTTTATCAAGATTAAGATACATCTAGACGCGAAACAAAAGCGAATTGACTAACGTTATTGTATTTTCTGCTTTAGTTAATATATTATACGCCTCTACCTCATTCTCCTTATCCGCTACCCTAATTGCATACCATTAAAGAACTTCACCATGTTTGACTTTTTATTTATATATCTTCCTTAATCTGACACGTCCGTAACGACCGCTAATCCTAAACATCACATTTTCACGATACGCGGGTCTCGAAAGCACATTTGATGTAAAAACGAAGTTTCGGACAACTTTTTTGGTTTTAGCCGGGACCCGAAACCAACAGAAAAGCCCCAAAATGACTCTCCAATACCCCTGTAAGTTTCCGTAGAAAATTAACTTCTTTTTTAACAAAAACGCGGCATTTCTTTTAAAGTTTTTGACCGTTAAATAAGTTTTTACGCCTAGTTATCCTCGCGGGAAAAGTAAATAACGGCCATTTTAAATAACTTTTTAGTTTTTCCCGACGACTCCGAAATCGAGATGAAACAGGACGGAAAATGCCCTCTATATCAGATATGAGGCAAAACTAAAAGAAAAAATAAACGCAGATTCTATTTTCTAAGCTTTGTTGACAGTCATTACGCATTTTTAAGACTAACAAAGCCTCGCGGCAAAAGTAAAACGTTCATTCGGTCAACTTTTGTGTTTCAGCCGACTTTTTCGAAGACGGACAGACAACATAATATATTTTCAATAGTGCAGAAATGTAGCGATAAATTTTCTAACTTTTTTTGACCATTAAAACTTTGTTTTTGAGAGTTGCAAGAGATCCACCTACCGATACGTTATAATTACAAGCTCTGTCATATCTTTTATGCTAAAATTCTGTTTTGGAATTTTCGGGAATCGCTCCGAACATGTCTTCTAATTTTTTGCAAGCTAATTGAGTATTCTTTCAGCTCCTTCAAAAACACCATTTTCAAGCTCTCACAATCGATCCTATACACTAACTTCCTAACGCCTATACTTAAACACCTCAAACCATTATCAACCTCAATAATATAACATGCAAACAAAAATCATGGATATCTAGAATTATAAAAATTAAATCATCAATTATTATATAACAGAACAATACAAATAAACTAAATAGAGTACTTACAAAAATTCATACAAGATAGCTAGATGATCAAAACAATCAACCCTTGTGGGTTTTGATTGTTGGCCGATCCACTCGCAATCCCCAAAACAATATCTGAAACTCGTTTTTGTTACAACTTATTTACCCACTTATTATTACACCCTTGCAACTCCAATTACCCTCAATTAGATCAAAAGCTTTGAAATCAAAAATCCATAAAATTAAGAAATTCACAATCAATCATTGCTATGGTTGATTTAAATGTGATATGGGACGATGAGGGTTAGTATAGGAGTGATTTGGGATTAATAGAAATTGATTTGGTAAAGTTTGATGATGATTTTTAGTGGTTTTGTGGTTGTGTGCGTCGAACAAAAAGGGAGAGGAAGAGAGTGTCGTTGTTTTTTTTATCTGTTGTATGTGTGAATGAAGGCGGTCAACACATATATAGGTGGTCAAACATGACTAGTTAAGTTCCTAAGGGGTGTGTTGTTTTAGAATTATAGTTGAGTAAAGGTACTAAGGGGTTGGTTTTCGTTTTTGTTGCATTGAGTGTTTGTTTTTCTAGTTTAATATGAGTTATTTTAGAAGAAACGGGATCTGGTGTTTTGGTTTTTAGGTTTTGGTTTATTTTATATTTTTGTTTTTATTTTCTAAAAACATTTATACCCAATATTTGATTTAAAAACACTTAGTTTAAAGTATTAATTATGTGTTAAAGTACTATTTTTGACAAGGACTTAGGCAAAATGCGGGAAAAATCATTAAAATACTAAATTATCATTAAATTGAATTAGGCAGTGAAAACTTGAAATTTAAATTTTTCTTAAAACGCTTTACGGATAATTATTCAGAGCACAAACTCGTATAATTATTAAATACGTCGATTTTTGTTAAATTTGGATAAAAACATAAAAGTCTATAAAATCTATATAAAATTAGAATTTAGGAATTAGGGCTCGGTTTAGAATATATGACCCATAAAAATACGGAGATGCTAACAGCCTTCCACCTTAAGGAGTCGCCGTCACCGGGCTCCAAGCTCTATCGACTTATCTCCATAGGGTTTGCGACGGTTGATACACATTCGGAAAATCCATATAACAAACTATGTCTAAAGAAGTTCAAATAGTCATTTGTATAAAAGTAATAATGATAGCGATTAGAGGAGTAAAAACAATGAATGATTTGTACGGACGAATTACTTGTTAAAAGAAATACAAACGGCCATGTCGGATATACATTTGGAAATATTCAAATGGACAAATTACGAACGAAAAAAAGTACTAAAGAACTCATTAATGAAAGGAAATGTCCGATTAATGATTGGATGACCGAAGAAATGTAGTATGCGGTTCTACAACGGATACAAACGAAAGAATGTTTATTCGTTTCATCCTACGAATGTCTTGCACTCTAAGCACCACTCATTTACAATTCGTTATTTTTACATCCATAGGGCGTCCCCAATCCATGTAAATAAGAATTAGATAATTTATGGTTCTAGTGATTTATATTTTCCTTATTCACAATGAAGAGGGTCCTTAATTCACAGACTTCTCAATAAGATAATTATAAAAGTTTCCTTACTTAAGCTCATTGTCCACATAAACCGAGCATCAAAACAATGTTGTTGAGAAGATGAAGTCTCCTTGGCGGCATGATTGTTCAAAATCATAAGAAGTAACGAGAAGATTGATGAGACGTTAGTCAATCGCGTTCCAAAGGTATGTGCCAAAAGACGGCACGATCTGAGGTGACAAGTTAAAGTCGTACTCCCATCAACTGGAAGACTTCAAGACGATGGATTACGAAACTACATATGCGATTCAAAACCATAGGAAGAGTATTCAAACTCGGAGTCGATTATTAAAATAACCGATGGGATTGGGATCAAACTCTATGTACGAATTTCAATATAGTTAAAGTGGAATAAGTAAAGACATGAAAAAGTTTGAAGTTAATCGTAAGAGATTAAAAGATAGTAGCTCATATATATAGGTATCCTTATATAATCCAATATCAATGCTCAAGGGAGTAAATGAGAAATCAGAAAAAAGTTTTGTGATAATCGAAGTGATCAATATTTATATAACTGGGCCCGATTATAGGTAAATAGTATGGCGTATAAGGATCGACGTAAGAGTAGCGAAAATTCATAACCAAGTGTTATTTACTCAGTATTCATGTAATAGCTATAGGATGAAAAAAGAGCATATAAGTTACCTAAGAGCAAGCGCGCGCGGATATCGGACAATGGTGAATGACTCTTAAAAGTTTTCGAAAAACGGTTATAGTTTAGGTTTTGAAAACGACCTAGTTCTCTATAACCAGTGCTCTGATACCACTCTGTAACACCCCTCAAATTCACAACGCAGCGGAATACCACTTGGAGTGCTATTTCATAGCATAAAGTACAAGTTACAGAAACGACTCTAAGTGAGACCTTTTGAAAAGTCAACCATTCGATTAATTTTTTTTTAATAAAATATTAGAGTTTACATTAGTCTCAGTTATACTGTCATTAGAATAACATTGTCATAACCGGTTTAGTGAATGGTACTTAATATTATAAATACCTTCAAAAAATATTTATATTCCGCTCGAACTCGAATGTCCAATGCTCAGCTAGCTTATCTAATAAACATGAGAAAAGTACATGCAAAAACGTTCAAACAATAAATGTTGTGTGTAACCTATCTGCTGAATTCATAGGTTTAAATAAAAGCAGTATTGAAATAACTCAAAAATGTTTCAGTAAGAAAAATAGCGTTACAATATTTATTATTATTTCCGAAATCCAAGTAGTGATTCAATAAATCAGGTAATGTTCAGAAGTGGATCACAAGAATTAAGTAATAGTAGACTACGAAACAAATTCAGTAGTCCAAAACATGTATTATTGCACCAAGCTCATGACACCGAACCTTAACACGTAATATACTCAAGTCTGCCCCAAAGAAATACAATATAGATGCTGCCAAACATCCTACGAATTACCTGAAAAGGTTAATGCGTCAATGGTTATCTAGACGAAAAAATAACAGCCCTACGGGGATTGTCCAATCCCGATAGATCTATTCCACACATTCACGTTTACCCAGCTAGTAATTAACGGTTCATGATAGAAAGAGGACTTAATGGCAAAGGGTACTTAGGCAATAATATGATCTAGAATAACATACAATTAAAAAACACTTGTGTCCAATGTAAAACAAGTAATGTAATCAAAACTCTCAGTTTTTTCATATATAAGAATTCAGTGATCTCAAATCAAGTAGTAAGCAAATCTGCTTTAGTAAATTAAATGAGTAAAACAACTCGTGTATAATAGTCATGTAGTAAGCAAGTAAAAGCTTTAGTAATATTTGTCATGTTCACGACTTAAGTAGTTGATTCTAATAAATTTGCTTAGTAAAACGAGCATGTCTATTCTCTCACCACGAAAACTGTTTATGAAAACCAATGAAGAGAAAGGTGGGGCTATGAACTCACGAGAAGCAATGAAGTATCAAACGAGGAAATTCAACATAGAGAAGAACGGCGTCATGTTCTTCACCTGCTGTACTCCTTTATTAATGGTGATTTTATAGAGTAGATTTATAAGAAAATGCATTAAGTATGTAAATTATATTCCGACATATATGAAATTTTTATATAGTTAGTATCCATGAGTGACAACTTTACTTAATTATCACCCACTTTAATGTTTTGCCTTAAGTTCATACTCCATTTTTTACCATTTCGACTTAAAATATGTAATTTTTAAGAGACAATACACCGTTTTGACCCATTATCAAGATTAAGACATCTAGACGCGAACAAAAGCGAAAGACTAACTTATTGTAATTTCAGCTTTAGTTAATATATTTTACGCCTAATCATTCTCCATAACGCTAATTGACCATTAAAAGAACTTCGCCAAGTTTGACTTTTTATTATATAAATTTCCTTAAATTTGACCCGTCCGAAACGACCCGCTAAATCACATTTTCACGACTCGGACTCTAAAGCAATTTGATGTAAAACGACGTTTCGGACAACTTTTTAGTTTTAGCCGAGACCCGAAACCCAACAGAAAATGACCAAAATACCCCTGCAAGTTTCTGCAGAAAATTAACTTCTTTTTAACAAAAACGCAGAATTTCTTTTAAGTTTTTGACCCGTTAACATACGTTTTTAGCCTTAGTTATCCTTTCAGGAAATTAAAACGGCATTTTAAACAACTTTTTAGTTTTACCCGAGACTCGAAACTCGACAGAAAAGGACGAAAATGCCCCTATATCAGATCTGATGCAAACTAAAAAGAAAAGAAAAACGCAGATTTTATTCTAAGCTTTTTGACCCGTCATTACGCATTTTTAAGACTACATGGCCTCGTGGACATAAAGTAGCCCCAGTAAAATGAACACATACGGACAACTTTCGTGTTCGCGAGGCCGAGCACTAACGATCAGAAAATATACGAAAAATTGCCATTTTTCGATAATCAGTGACAGTACTCTGATTGGTTTGTGTGAGCATAGTTTTGCGTTGCACGTTTGGGGAGATGTTTTCGGACGGCGAGGTTCATGTCTATCATCTCTTTTTAATAAGGCACAAGGGGGTGGTGGTCGTTTTCCTAGTGTAATGCTGATCGTTTATTTACGGTGTTCAATTTGATCTTCCTTAACTCTACATCTCATTTCTGTTGTGTTGGATCATAAATCGTAACCTACTAGACTAATTCCATAACCAGAATTATTAGTACGGTTTAACTATACCAATACAAAACCAAACATACAACACTACACAGTCGTGCAATAGATACCTCCTCACACCACAAATCTTCCCCCCCCACCCCTCCCCCCCCCCCCACCCCCCAAACACCCCACCAACCCCCAAAACCACCAAAAACCCCCGCCCACACCACAAAACCAACCCAACCCACCCACACACACAATCCCTCACCCAACCAACCACCCCCATAACAACAAAACAAAATACAAAACAACAAACAACCAAACCCCCCAAAACACAACCATCCCACACCACCCACACAAACTCACAAACATACCCACAAAACTTTGGAAATTTCGACTTGCCCAGATCTATGATCTAATTTCTGCACTAATGAGTATCTTTCAATCCTTCAAAACACCATTTTCAAGCCTTCACAATCGTCCCAACCACACAAAAATAACTAAGCCTCTACGATAACACACTAACCATGTTAACAACCTCAAAATCATAACATTCAACAAAACTCATGGATTCTCGAATATAAAATTAACACATGCAATTAATATATAACCAAATCAATACAAAAAAACTAAATAGATTACTTACAAAATACAACAAGATAGCTAGATGATCAAAACAATCAACCCTTGTGAGTTTTGATTGTTGTTCGATCTACTCACAATCCCCAAAACAATATCCGAAACTCATTTTTGTTGCACCATAACTTATTTACCCACTTATTATTTCACCCTTGCAACTCTAATTACCCTCAATTAGATCAAAAGCTTTGAAATCAAAAATCAATAAAAATTAAGAATTTCACAATCAATCATGCATGGTTGATTTAATGTGATATGGGATGATGAGGATTAGTATAGGAGTGATTTAGGATTAATATAAATTGATTTGGTAAAGTTTGATGATGATTTTTGGTGGTTTTGTGGTTGTGTGCGTCGAACAAAAAGGGAGAGGAAGAGAGTGTCGTTGTTTTTTTTATCTGTTGTATGTGTGTGAACGAATGGGGCCAACACATATATAGGTGGTCAAACATGACTAGTTAAGTTCCTAAGGGGGTGTTTGTTTTAGAATATAGTAGGAGTAAAGGTAATAAGGGAGTGTTTGTTTTCTAGTTTAGTAGGAGTTAATTAGAAGAAAAAGGTTCCAGCGCCCGGTGTTTGGGTTTTTTATGTTTTGTTTATTTTATATTTATATTTTTATTTTTCTAAATATTTATACCACAATATTTGATTTAAAACACTTAGTTAAAGTATTAAAAAGTGTTAAAGTATTATTTTTGACACGGCTTCGGCAAAACGCGGGAAAAATCATAAAATACTAAAATAACAATAAATTGACTTCCGAAGTGAAAACATGAAATTTTAAATTTCTTAAAACGCTTTATAGATAATTATTCAAAGCGTAACTCGTAAATAACTAAAAACGAATGCATTTTTGATAAATCGGCTAAAAAACACAAAATAATAAATTTCTATAAAAAAATGAAGAAATAGCAAATTAAGGCTCCGGATTTAGAATATTGACTGTAAAATCGAGATGACGCTACACACTTCATAGGACATAAGATTGTGTTTCCTGGTAATAAAAATCATATCAAATATCAATAATTTCCATTTCAGCAACCAATAGTACTTCCATCTCCATAGTTGGGTTCTCCTTGTTCGTGTTGAACTCATAGGTCAGTTTGGGTTGCAATTGATTGTTAACGGGTCAAATGGGTAAAATATGCAGAAAGTAGCTAAAAGTGAAACGGGTCAAAAAACTAAACATGTATTTAAATGATTTAAACAGCATAAACAGATTTATTTAAGTGAATTATATTATAACTTTTAATGTATAGATGTGTAACGAATGTATACCATAGCATTTTCAGGTGAGGGTAATCTGTTGTGGCACCAAAAAACTTATGTTCTTTGCTTTTTCCATATCAGCATATTTGTCAACATAGACATGACAAATTCCATCTGAAAAGTTAAGAATGGGTAATTACTATATCATCCTGGATCAGATAAACACTTTTTGATTTACATGGAGCATATATATCCGTCACTTAAAAGCATCATACCGGCATGGCTAAGAACAGGAATTTTTGTTGAAGACTTTATCTGATAGACTAATGCATTGCTGCCTCTTGGAATCACGAGATCGATAACATCATCAAGCTGTAAAAGAATTTTAGTTGCTTATTACAAAAGAATGGACTCTCTTGATTATTAAAGTTAATAACATTTATTTACAAATTCAACTTTAAAGAAAGACCAACCTTGAACAATTCAGGAATCTCGTCTCTAGAAGTCATAAGGCCAATTAACCCTTTACCAACTGTTTTGGTGATGCATGAAGTAATAATCTGAAAGTTTTAGAAATAGTACACGAACCTTACATCAGCAAAAAAAGATGCTACTAAAATTCAGTTAAATTCATCATTAAAAGAAATTAGACCTTGTGCAAGATTGCATTAGAGCGCTTTGCTTCCTTCCCGCCTTTCAGTAAGAGACCATTCCCGGTTCTGATGGCCAGCGATGCTATCTGCTTAGAACAGGGGAATAATTAAGATTTAGATGAAAGAACACTCCCATACCTTTCCTGGCTTCAGAGCCAACCTAGAGAGCAACGATGATTCATATCCATCATCATGGGCATCAGCTAAAAATAGCAAAATTTTACTCATCTCTTCTGCAGGCATCGCCTGCATTAAAGTGTACAAACAAGGATGAACTTTCAAATTAAACTTTTATGCCAAAGCTTTTTTATTACCTATTAGTGTAACTCAATATAAGTAATATATTTAAAATTTTAAGTAATGAGCTTTCGTGACTGTTCTGCTCAACATTAGAACATTTTCTAAAGATACCTGAAGAAGCCTTGAACTTTCTCTTGCTGCAACTGCCATTTCACGTGCATTTAACTCTCCATTTGGGATAAATGTATGAGCCTCTCTGTGAAACAGCGTGCCAATGTGTTGTCCTCGGAGAACTTTTATGATATTGTCACCAGCAAAACCACTTCAAAATTAATAGAAGACATCAGATGCTAGTTATGGTATTAAAAATGCAGCTAGAGAAAAAACTTAATTTTGAAGGGAGAACGAGTAAAGCTGTGAAGCCACAATGTTAAAGTTCATTTCAATACGCAATATAGCTGGTCCTTATGGACACATGTCTGTTGCCTATGAGGCATTGAAAGGCGAGGAGGGTCTCACTATTTGAAAAATATGTACCAGAAAATACCTAGTGATCACGATAGGAATGCCAGCTTGAGAAGCATAGACGACAGCTTTAACTCCTCTATCCTCTAATTGTTATTGGTGGGTGGCATTGGTGGATGGTGGTGGTGGGTGAGGGTGGTGGTGAGGGCGGTGGTGAGGGTGGTGGGTGATGGTGAAAGTTTAATACTCAATGTTGCATGCTTGGTCCCTGAGATTAACTATTTGCTATGAAGTGACGGAATTACCCCTGACAAAACAAAAAGATAACGAAAAAACGGATGGAGTTACGGTCAAAGGACCGGTCAACTCAAAATGGACAACTACAGGGATGATGAGTGTAATTTCGAGACTTTAGGACGAAACCTGCAATTTCGAGACAACCACAGGGACGATCTATGTACTTAACTCTTGAGACTACAAGTGTTTGCTTGATGTAAATATAAACGAAGCAGACGATTAACTAAAATGTAACGTAAGAAATTAACGACTCAAATGTATCACGAGTCATGTAGACACACACCCATCATGGTATTGTTGAGTTTAAATTTCCGATTAGGGTGTTCAATTCACTCTGTCATGCGTTCAACTTCATGCTCAATTAACGACTCAAATGTATCAACAACTTTATTGATTAATCGATATCAAATATAAGTAACAATATTGATATCAAAAGATAACTATTTTTTCCGCTCTTAAAAAGGGCACATATGAGTTAAATTTTTTTAGATTTTTTTTTTGAATGAAATACCCCATCAATTGTCTTGAAATTTTCTTGAAAATTTTCATCGCCTAATGTCTATTCAAACTTTCATCTCATGTCTTCATCACTAAGCACAATTAAAGGAACCCGGCTAGCTACCATCTTCACAAGTTAAACATGTCGATGATTCGAGGGGTCCAAGCATTTATGGAGATCAATAACGTTTTTGCGATTATGATAAGATGGCGAGTCCCATCTTTTATTTTGGACACTCCTTTGGGACTAGAGGCGAGTCACGTCTGTCTACTATTTTGGGTACTCCTTTGGACTTTGGAGCTAGAGACGAATGCATCAGGAGTATTAGTCTATCAGAAGACCTTTTTTGATTTTGTCCATCGAGAAATATGTGTTTCGATGTAATTCATATTATTGTTAAACAACATGCCAATAGCAATTCTTTAATTTTTACTTAGATTGTTTTTTACATTCGTTTTGTAATAAGCTAAGAATTCAAACAAAGACGTCCCGAAAATATTTGCAACAAAAAAACGCCTCATTGAAACTAGAAATTTGCGTGAATTAATGATAAATTTTACTAATGAGCTTTTTTTTTGCCAAGCTATAAAATACATGTATGGAAATATAGATCTGTAATATCATAACGAAATTGCCAGCTTGGAAACTGTTTGGGAACCCTTATCCGGTGGAGGTGCTGACATGGAATATATGAAAACGAATAAAAAAAATACTAGTATCTATCTATATCTATATTTATA
>BQNB010140361.1:0-17426 GCA_026074375.1 Tanacetum coccineum | reverse complement strand
GACCTTCGGCAAGTGTGTGTTTAACAAAAAGACTTTATGTGCGGAGGGTGTTTACCAAATTAAGTGGTTCCACTTTAGCCTCTTAATTTGCCTCTTAAAAAGGAGAGGGAAGCTTTAATGTCTCTCCGAATTAAGAGGTATTAAAGGTTTGAGCCCACTTTTCTTCCCCACCAAAAAGAAAAGAAACACCCCAAGCCTATAAACAAAAAAGACACAATCATATAGACAAAGAAACATACAAGCACGCATAAACATAAACGCATACCAACATAAAAACAAAAGAGCATGCAAGTTTACATAAAGAAAATAATGCACTACGGGTGCATAAAGAACATATATATAAAAAACACATATAAAAAGAAGATAGAGCAAAACAAACAAATAAAAGCGTATCAGTCAAAGCGCATACAAGAGTAACAAAAAAAACAAGCATTAAAGCCAACATTAATGAATGAACATAAACCGAAAAGGTGAAAAGCAAGAAATCCTACAAGCATGAGACTCCTAAAACAAGGAAAACAATTCGACACTACACATATGCGTCATACTCGTCTACTCTAATCATAGTTCTCCGCCCATCTGCCATATGAATTGAAATTTGTGGTACTAATTAGTATTTAAATGTATGTAGCATGGGTTAACCGAAAGATGCTTGCTTGAAAATTTTGATTTACTTTTGTTTGAATACATGTTAGAATAAAGGTTTCAAAAGTCTCGATAGTACTACAAGGTGATTATGGTTAAAGCTACATCCTTAATTTGATTAGCACTCTAAAGTTTCTAATCTCAATTATTCGTGTCCCTTACATCTTTTCTTTAACCAGTAGATTATAGGGAATATGTATTATTTGGTTTTTAGAATGCGAGTTAGGCCTGTTTGGTAAAGAAGGAATAGAAACTTCTCACATAAAACATACGGATCTAACTAATTATTAATTTTGTATGATTAAAAGTTTTCCTAACAAAAAGTAAACGATTTATGTTGGTGATTTTGTGTCACCAATATGATTTAAGTGTAATGGATTGACTTAGTTGACCAATGTGTAATCGTGATAAATGTTCAACAAGTCGGGGTTGTGCGGAGTGCACACTTGTATGACGTTATTATGATTATCATTCGGGGGTCCGGGGGCAGCGCCCCTGGTAGCAAGGTCCAAGGGGCGGCAGCCCCTGTCAGGGTCCAAGGGGCAGAGCCCCTGGCTGGAGTCGGTGTAAAGTGCTATGTTAAAAACGCACTTGAAAATAAAATTCCCGGAATTATGGACTTCATTTTTGCCCGTTAATTTAACTGATTCGGTAGTTAAATAACTGCTATGGCAGTTACAACCGATATTCAATAGCAGTTACAACCGATATTCAATTTGTTGGTCAGATATATATTATCAATCTGGTTCGTTTTCATAAAAATAACAAAAAACACATTCTTGATTCTTAATCTGAGTTTTATCCGATTTGAGATTTCGATAGAACCATCGAAATACTTCAATCTGAAAGTGTTTACACGACTCTCAGACTTCTGTGATAATAAATTTTCTTACAGACATGTTTGATCCTGATATCATTGTTTGTAACCATGTTAATACACACATTTTTTAATGGGAAAATCACAAAAATACCCAATTTTACAACCTCACTTCACAAAATACCCAACTTTTTAGCCAAAATGCCAAAATACCCATAAAAATCGCAAAATTCGTCACTTTTGCGAAATTGAGAAAAAAATCGAAAAATTTCGATAATTTTAGAAAAAATCGCAAATTTTGAAAAAACTAAAGAGTAAAAAAATCGCAAATTTAGATAAAAAAATCGCAAATTTTGTAAAAAAATAGCAAATTTTGTAAAAAAAATTTGAAAAAACTAAAGAGTAAAAAAATCGCAAATTTTGAAAAAAATCGCAAATTTTAGATAAAAAAATCGCAAATTTTGAGAAATATTTGCGATATTTTTAAAAAATATCAAAAAATTTCGATTTTTTTCTCAATTTCGTAAAAGTGTCGAAATTTACGATTTTTATGGGTATTTTGGCATTTTGGCTATAAAGTTGGGTATTTTGTGAATTGAAGTTGTAAAATTTGGTATTTTTGTTATTTTCCCATTTTTTAATGCTATAATGCCAAAGCTATTTCTTTTTCACACCAAATTTAATTGTTTCGATTACAGTTTCATGTTAAGCATTATTTTCCAGCGTTTGTTATCTTTAAAAACAATTGAAGTACGGAGTATCAAGTCTTGATATGCTAAATTATTACAATGTTCATTAAAATGTTACGGAGTCTTTTGTTAGACGTTAGTATGCATTTAGTATGTGCTTTGTTATTCCATGTTGAGCTTAGCACACTTATAGAATAATCTTTTGTAATTATATATTGTAAATTTGTAATTGGTCATTAGTTGAATGCAAACGGTACCATTATTTCAATATGGTATCAAGAGCAAAGAACTATCATAATTTATCTAATATAAATAAATAAATACGGAGTAAATATGTTTTCTTCTCTTCTCTTCCATCAGCCAAACCCTAAATTTCCCCCTCAATTCTCACATATCATTGCTTATGCGTTCCAATATCTTTTAAGTACTTTGAGTCTTTTAAATGAGTTTTACTACATCCACAAACAAACATCCACAAATATGTGTTGTCTATGTGTGATTGGCTGAATCAAAGAGAAGAAAGAGAAAGTGTATCAAAATACACTAATCAAAACATCACAACACATGTTTGTGAATGTTTGTTTGTGGATTGTTTGTGGATGTAGCAAAACTCCTTTTAAATACCTTAAAAGTGATAGTTGGTAAAACATATTGATCGGCATTGATGGGTTGTTAATTACAAGAGAGTTCAAGAGATGTCATAGAAGTTAGCAACATCAATTTTTTATTCGTTCAGTTCATTTATTTCGCATGTGAAAAAAAAAAGGTTTAGGCGTCGTTTTTACTAGTTATAATACCCGTGCACGCACGGAGTTTTTTCTAATTTTTTTAATAATGTATTCTTATATATTTAAAAACAAATAATTTAATTTTTGTTTTTTGTTTTAGTTATGGTTCTTAATTTTAGTTTATAATTATTTTTTATAAATGTAAATATATCTGTTAAAGAAATACAAAACTTTATAAACAAAGTTTAATTACCGTATGTCTTGTTTTTGCATTGACAATGATTGTACTAACATTGCAAGACATGTGTACAATCATTGTCATCTCATTCTTCTATATCCATACCCCCAATCCAAAAATATCCTTAGATACCTCATTTGTTAGATAAGTTGTTTTACACATTCTGCGAAACTTAGAGACCGTTTAAACAACTAATCTCTTGTAGTTCATACACCAAAGTCTAATTAAACAAAAAAGATCCAAATTAAGCAACTTGCAGCTACCATGCCTTAAAAGCAGGTTGTATGAGAGCACAAACAAATTTACAAATTCTATAAGTTTTCTGAAGCATTCGTGCGTTGTGTCGGAAACTTGCCTATGAACCTCAAACTATCTAAAACTAACCCAGCATATAAAATCACCATGTTGTGATATACTTAATACTAATTTTTTTGGAAAACAATTAATTACATCATCCGCCTTTCGATAATTTCATAAAAAACTTAACCAAGTATCCGTTCATAAGTTTTATGTTGCAATCAAGTAATTGTTAGCTCCTCAGTTCCAAAAAATATCAAGTATTCCATATTAACATATAAAATAATACATATTAGTCCTCAATTTAAGCATTTATAATACAAATAGAGTTTACCAAACATGTTTACAATAAAAAAAAATCAATTAGAGAATACTTGAGCACATGAACAACTTAGGCTGTTCATAATAAAGAAAAGTTATTGATTTTACTTGGACAACTCATAACGCACCTTGTGAACATAAAAAAATTAGTTTGTGTCATTAATATTAAAGCTTGGCGACATTAAACCTGATAATAATTTACTAAGAAATAACATAACTTGATAAGTAATTTTGTTGATAATGGCATTAAAAAGATGTAATATGTGATTCAATCTTTTTCAGAATTGAGTTAGTGGAGCTTTCTTCCTATTTTCTGGAGTCCAGAATAGGTTGCAACTGGGGCTCTATTCTCAACTTTGGATCTCACTTTCTTCCCATGCTTTGATTAGTGCATGTTGCTCCTCGAGCAAGTCTGAAACAAACAACCGATGCCAATGCCAAAAGCAAATCATGCACGTTTGCATTGGCATTAACGGAATTTGGCAGTGTGGGTTTATAAGGTCAATCGAAACAAACATGGTCTGTTTCTAAGTCAGCTTGGTAAAAAGTAGAGTGGCCATTCTGCACACATGGGTATTTATGGGTCAAGTTGTTTGACCCATAAACCCGCCCCCATTACTCCATTTTCGCACTATAGTATTAAAGTGCAGGATTTACCTTGTTTGACAAAGGACGGGGAAATTGCTTCAAGATTGACATCCATATTTCTAGTTAGGCAAACAAGATGGGCATGCGAATCGTCCTTTCACATATCTTCATATGCATTTAAAACATAAAAACAAACTCTTTAAAAATCCTTTATACGAAATATAAGTATAATTTTAATTTGAGTGAGCTAAAACACTATTGGAAGTTTGTATCTATATTTATCCTCATCCAAAAACTATAATGCAAGTTTGGAAGTTATCTTAAATTGGAAGTTATGGTTTATGCAAATTCTGTAATGACGGTTGGCGAAATCCTCTATTCGATGACAAACATTTGGATGATCAACTCTAGAGTTCCAAGCCCGCATTCCACAAGACCATGCACATAGGATCCCCTGCACGTCCTTTAAACCCTATAGCATAACATTTCATCTCTGTAACTTCATTTAAATTTTAAACAAATCAAATATTCAATTAGAAGACATCTTATAAAAGTTAAATTTTGAGTAATTTGTAAACGTTATTAGTTGGCTTGTCCATTTAAAACGTACGTTACTTACAACACAAGTGATGCTTGAATAAAGCGAAAACTCGAATTAAGGTACAAATAAGTTATCGGTTATTCTAAAATTTATCAATAACAAGCACAAAGTTAGGGATAAAAAAGAGAAAACTAAGTTGGAGTCAAACCTGATTCGTTATAAAAATATGCTTTAGGTTCTTCTAACTTTTATTTGATACTCAACTTTATACAGATATATCGACAAAATTGTTTCTTATATATTTGGGGTGTTACAGGTTCACCCAAGAGAGCATATTGGCTACGTGATTGGATAGAGAAACTTATCACTATAATACAATCTTATATATATGATTTGTTTGAAAAAGACATAGATTTTAGGATCATACACAAAAATTTAAAAGTTTGTGGGCTTATATAATCATCATGGCTCCATCGAATAATAGCTTTTAATTTTAATGTTTCTTTGTAATCATAGAACAATATATTTTGTGTCCATTCAATTGTGGATCATAGGAACACACGGATAGTGATCTTACCGGACACATTGTGTCCGTTTTAGTTTTTTTAATAAAAAAAGTTGGTTAATTTTGAATACAAAAACAACCATTATTAGTATGATTGTCGAAATAGTTGAAAGGTACATTAAAATTTCCTATGGGTTAAAGATTGGACCTTTGGTCTAACTTTTACCCCATTTCACCCTTTCTCAAATCAGCATAGCCAAAATCGACTTATATAATGGCGTCAAAAAATGCCACCTCTGGATTTTTAAAAAGGTTTTAAAGTTGAGACTAACCTAAAAAAAATAAAAATAACAGACCTGAGGAGGGTGTGGCCAAGTGGTTTACATGACGGCATGCTCTCTCTCAGCCAAGGCATGTTGAGCAGGAAACTCAAGTACGATCTTGTTCAGAACCTAAAAAATTATATATTTCAAACACGGATATTCAAAAATATTCACGAAATTCATAATCCGTTTAACTAAACTTAAAACTATCACGTACATGCTATGTAATTTCTTAAGAAGAGGGCAATCGCTACTTGGTGCTCAACATGTGATTTTTCACCAATCACCGACAACATATTTCGTTTATTAAAATCACATATTACAAATCAAAGATGCTTTAAAGATATGGTCAATGTCATAAAATACCTACGAAGTTTTAAAATTGTCCCATTCACAACGAACTAAAATTTTTCGTAAGTCTATACAAACGAACTTTCAAATATTGTTCCGATATCACCCATATCATAATTTTTTACCGACACGTGGCAGTTTTCTTCCACGCTGGCATTTTTATTTAGTTTTCTTGTTACATAATTAAGGGTCCACCCACATAAAAGTCAACATACCCTCTCGTCTTCATCCTCAAAACACTTTTTTTTCCTCTAAAAAAGCAACAAAAATCTCTTATCATAAATCCCATCACCGGAAACAATGGCAGTTTCCTCCATCACCACCACACTTACCTCCAAAACACTAATACTCAACCAAAAACTCTATGTCATCATCGCAATCACACTCCTCAACACCAATCTTAACACCCCAACAATGAACCAATCCACCCACTTTAACATCACCCCCGCAACCAGAGAACAAGCTCGAAACCGTAACCGAATCAGGCCTAACTTCAAACTCACCAAATCTTCAAAAAACACCAAAACCTCTCTCTAAATACCCATTTAAACAAAACCCAGAAACCACAACATTAAATAAGTTAACATTTCTCTCAGACATTCCTAAATTATGATTACAACAACCATTATTACATGATTGTCAAAATAGTTGAAAGGTACAATTTAAAATTTCCTATGGGCTAAAGATAGACTTTGGTCTAACTTTTAACCCATTTGACCCTTTCTCAAATACAGCATAGCCCAAAATTGACTTATATATGGGTCAAAAATACCACCTCTGGATTTTTAAAAAGGTTTTAAAGTTGAGGCTAACCCAAAAAAAATATAAATAACAGACCTGAGGAGGGTGTGGCCAAGTGGTTCACATGACGGCATGCTCTCTCTCAGCCAAGGCATGTTGAGCAGGAAACTCAAATACGATCTTGTTCAGAACCTAAAAATTAATATATTTCAAACACGGATAATCAAAATATTTACCGAAATTCATAACCGTTTAATAAACTTAAAACTATCACGTACCATGCTATATAATTTCTTAAGAAGAGGCCAATCGCTACTTGGTGCTCAACATGTGATTTTTCACCAATCACATCATACATCACCGGCAACATATTTCGTTTATTAAAATCACATATTACAAATCAAAGATGCTTTAAAGATATAATAAAGAAGGATCATATAACGCAGGCTAAACTAAGTGCAATTGCAATAGAACAACCGCCAAGGCCATCATGCAAACCAAGAGCAAGTCGATACTGCAGAATGTGATGATGGCATGCCACCCTATCCATTAAGTTGCTTAAGATTCTGAAAGTGTTCCTTATACCTGAAAATCTACCAAATAAATATGACACTCATAAGATTTATAACTAACAATTAATCATGAGCATGTTTGAACTCTGTTAAAAATAAGATGTATTTTTCATTGTTTGGGTGTTGAACTTTAATAAATTATAACCACATCTTTCTGTCACCCAAATTACTTTCTATAATCACAAGGCATATTAAACAACTCTGCTTTTCATTCTAAATTGACTTTTAAAACTACCGTAGAAATTTTACTTTTTTGTACAGTGACGAAGCCAAAATTTCTTATCCGGGTGGGCCGAAACAAATACAAAAAGATTTTAAGAAGAATAGAAGTGTAAATCTTAGAAGCCTTATTGTAAAAGTTTTACTAAAATCATCTACACATAATCTAAACTATAGTGAAGGCAATAACTTTCCCAGTTTGAGGGTCTGGTAATTTTGCTTATTCATTGGCGATTGAACCCATGTAATTTAAAACACTACACTTCTTGTTATTTATTAAGATGGCCAGCTCTTTTACATTTGGGTGGGCTTGAAGATATTAAGGGTGTTTAACAGATTATAATATGGGAAAAATTCAATATTTAGATGGCCAGCTCTTTTCCTATTTGAGCTACGGGGGTTGTAAATTTGAGCTAATAATAACTGATATTTATTTATCATTATGCATTGTATGATAAATCTGGTTCGATATGTATTATTAGCAAGTAGTATCATTTTACAATTATATGAACAATGTGTTGGACCTTAATAATCACTTTTCTAACTTTAGATAGATTCTGAAACTGGTTTTTAGATATTGCTTGAAATTTTTAAAAGGCTAACAACATTAAGCATGTAGAATAGTTGCAATACATTTTCTTGTTCTTTTACAGGGGAAGTACCTCAATAAAAAAAAAGAAGGCGCGGTAACACTAAGAAATGAAAAAAAAACAATAGAAACAAAACCATAACTCAACATCACAACACAAAATAAAGCACAATAATCAACGGACCACTTCAAACCAACACCCCCCGCCCCAACCCACCACCCCCGCCCGTAGCGGCCACCCCTACCCACGATCCCAACCACCCTCACCCGCACAGCCCGCCGCCGCCCACCCCCACACCACCATCACGCCCTCCCCGCCCCACCCTAAACTCCCAAACCCAACCACTGAAACTGGTTTTTAAGAAATAGCTATTAACAATATTAAAAGGCACCCAACATTCACATGAAATATAGCCACAATACAAATACTAGACTTTACAGGAAGTTACCAATCCATAAGTCTTTCCATTGAGCAGTCACTATGTCCCTGACCCCATTACCTGTTACATATATCATTTTTTCAACAAGCACCTAAAACATAAAAAAATTCAAAAAACAAAACTATAAAAAAGCAAACAACACAAAAAAACATCGCAACAGGAACAATACAACGATAAAGCAAAAAAAAAAGCAACACATAAAACAAAAAAAAAAAAAAAACTAAAATCTGAAAAACCAAGGGGATAGTTGAAAAATAGAACTCATATTGTAAATAGAGTAATGGAAGCATAGTAAAATTTCACCTCAACTTTGAAGCACATAAAACTGCAGAGCCTCCCATGACGAATTTATAAGATCTATTAATCTCCTATTTTAATGTTGTAACACCTTTTATACAAAGATACATAAAAAAACGAAAGGCAATACAGATTTATTAAACACTCAAAGTAGCATTAGAAGATTAATCATACGATTGAGAAAAAGAATACCTAGAGCTAAGGAGGGGAATAAGAAACATGGTGGTTAATCTACATCCTCAATCGTTCTTTAATTGTTGATCGAGTTGTTTTGATTTAGGGTTTTGGTGAATCTAGGGTTAAAGAAAAAGAAGCACATCGTATGATAAATTGGGGCAGCCATTATTTTATTTTATTTTCTGAATTTGTATATATATTGCCCTTTTTCTTAAATTAACATTTGAGGCATGGAAGTTTGAAAGTTTACACCCGCTTTTTTATCTTTTTTTTATTCGATTTTTGACACATATAGTTTCTATAGTGTTTTTCTTTTTCTTGATCAAACTGATTATGTATGAGTATGAAAAACAAATTTGTAAGTTTTTTTTTGTTAAATTTGGAAAGATTACGTTATATTACCAATATATTGAAAAATAAATAATGAATAAATTAAGAAAAACTTACAAACTAGGTATGATTGATGTTCTTGAAAATACGAAATATACCTCACTGACGTTTTCCTTGTACAAAGTAAAAGATTGTAATCACACTTTTATAAACCATAAGAGAAAACGCAAAATACATCTCTGGTTTTAACTTTCTCAATAAACATCCCTGTCAGAAAACTATAGCAGTATACATTATTCGTTAGGCCAACGTATGCCACAATAACATCTCCTGAGACGAAAAAAAAAAAATCCGAAAAAAGCCAATATTTTGTTTCCCAATATCTTCTCACAGAGGGATGAATTGTGTAAAAAAAACCACATGATGTAATATGAAAATATTATTTTTTATTTTATTTTTTTAAATTATTTTTTGTTGTAATATTTTTTTTATTTATTTTTAATTATAATTAATAGATATTAATAATTATTATGAAATATACATAATATCGGCCGTTTTTATTATTGTATAATATTAATTAATTTTTTTTTTGTTTTTTATCTTTTTGGGTTACGTTTTTTTATCGTTTCTGTCCTATATTTTTATCTCCTCCGACGTTATTATACGTGTTCGTACGTTTTCATACGCTTTCATCCGCTTTTATCAGTTTAAATATGTTTTGGTAAATTTTTATACGATTTTGTACGTTTTGGTACGTTTTATAAGATTTTTATCCGTTTTTGTACGCTTTTTTTATTTTCCGCTGAGTATATACATTATCAACCTATATTGATATAACATTTTTTATCGCTTTTTAAATATTTATTCCGGTAAAAAAACGTATTAAAATGTATAAAAACGGAAAAGACGTAAAAAACAATGTATAAAAACGTATGTTTTTTCATTTTTGTACGTTTTACGTTTTTTTACGTTTTTGTACATTGTTTTTTCGTTTTTGTATGTTTTCGTACGTTTTAATACGTTTTTATAATTTTTGATACATTTCGTTTTTCTACGGGTGAGAACGTAAAAAAACGGATAATCAATAAGGATGAAAGCGTACAAAAGCGGACAAATCGTATGAAAACGTATAACAACGTCAGAGAAAAACGGACAAAAACGAAAAACAGATAAAAAAGCGGATGAAAGCGTATGAAAACGTATAATAACGTCGGAGAAAACGGACAAAAACGAAAAAAAACGTACCAAACGATAATTTGTTTTTATTAATAATATACAAAAATAAAATATTGGCCGATAATAATCATAATAATAATATTATAAATAATAATTAAAAAAATTTTAAAAATAAAAAAAATGAAACAAAAGAAAATTACAAAAATTAAAAAAAAATATTTGCAAAATACATCCTTGTGGTTTTTTACACAATACATCCCTCGTGAGAAGATAACGAAAATATATATGCATCGTTCGTCCTCGGGGAAACGTTTGCCTAACGAAGGATGTATACTGCCAATAGTTTCTAACAAGGATGTATTTAGTGAGAAAGTTGAAACCACATTGATGTATTTTGCAGTTTACTCTTAACATAATGTTAGGTTTAGGACTTGCCGGCTTGGCACAACAATTAAACCAATCTGTTCCTTTTCTTATTTCTGGTCCGAACCCAATTGCAGGCCATCAACATGGTTTTTAGGCCCAACCCAATATCACACAACAGCCCAACAAAATTTTAGTTTAGCCCAGCTGGCCTTCGTGGCCCTACAGTTTGTTTCACAGCCAAACAGTCAACTAGGTATTCTTGGTCCCGCTTCCGCTATGTTCTCGGCTCAAGTGAATGCACTTCCGAGTGCTTTCAGTTTCATGACCTTACACGACATTACATGCATCTTCTCACCTAAACTCACATACAAGTAATTTAAGTACCATATATAATCATTATTTATTATTTTTATCCATCTGTTTGTGTTGGTGACGGTATATCTATCCCCGTCACCAATATTGGCTATAGCATCTTACCTACTTTTACTCGTCCATTACATTTACATAATGTTCTTTGTCACCCCTAACATCATGAAAAATCTTATTTATGTGCGTCAATCTACTAGAGATAATAATAGTACTGTCGAATGGGATGCTTTTAGTTTCTTCGTGAAGGATTTCTTACCCGTCATATCCTTCTCAGATGGGACAGTTCAGGAGATCTTTACCTAGTGACCAAGCCTTCTCCCATTCCTTAGGATTTGCTTTCAGTCAGTCCTAGTAGGTGGCACTAACGTCTCGGGCATCCCGAGGAAGACGTGTTGCAGTCTCTTGTCTCTCGTCAGCTTATTTCTTGCGATAAAGAGAAGTCTTCACACCCTTGTCATGCATGCCAACTTGGTAAACATGAGGATTTCATTTTCTAGTTCTAACTCTAATGTTACCCGCTGTTTTGAGATAGTTCATTCAGATATTTGGACTTTCCTAATTGTTAGTGCTGGTGGTTTTAAGTATTATGTTTTATTTCTTGTTAATTTCTCTCATTATTTATGGATTTATCCCTTACGTACTAAATCTGAAGTTTTTTAAAAGTTTGTATATTTTCGTTCCTATATCAATAATTAATTTAAATATGATATTACAGCTTTTCAATGTGACCACGGTGGTGAGTTCAATAACACCAACTTGCTAAATTTGTTTGCTCAAAATGGCATTCAAATTCATTTCTCTTACCAAAAACCTCTCAACAAAATGGGAAGACCAAACGAATGATACGCACTATTAACAATATCATTCGTACACTTCTCTTTCAAGCCCACCTTCCACCAATATTTTGGGTTGAAGCTCTTCATATGGCCGCATATCTATTAAACCTTCTTCCTTCATCCGCCATTAAAAGCGACATACCATACAAGAAACTTTTTAACAAACAACCAAATTAGTCATGACCTCACACGTTTGGTTGCCTTTGTTACCCACACCTCTTTTCACCTCACAAACTCGCCCCCTGTGCTACCCCGTGCATATTCCTTGGATATCCCGCTTATCACCACAGGTATCGATGTCTTGATCTCTCTACCAATAAGATAATCTTATCCCGATATGTCACCTTTGATGAGCTTCAATTCCCAAACGGCTCACTCACACCATCCAACTCACCATCTTATGACTTTCTTGAAACCACACCATCTCCCCTTACCTGCATGTTTTTCATCATCTGCCTAACTAAACCATAACCATTTCCCAAAATAACACTAACGCATTCACTCCTTTTTCGGGCCAAAATATACCTCTTTTACCTACGCCCCAAACAACCCATGCTACGGCCCAAAACACACCTCATCCTACGACACAACCTCCTTCACCTATGGAACATACTACATCCCTAGCAACCCAGTCACCACAAACAACCCATTTAACATAAACGATCCATCCTACATCCCAACCTCAAACGACCCATTCACCACACCCGACTACGGGTCAATCTACGTCCCAACCCAAAAAACATGGTCCGCCATCCACTAGCACTACTCGGACTCATCCTATGGTCACTCGTGCTTAAGTTGGCACTGTTAAGCCTAATCCTTGATTTCATGGTCTTGCATCTTCTATTTCTCCTATTCTTAAATCACCTTTTGTTGCTTTATCTAATCCTCATTTGAGGGATGCTATGTTAGATGAATATAACACATTAATTAGAAATGTTACTTGGATTCTTGCTCTGAATACACCTGATGTGAACGTGGTTCGGTCTATTATAAATATCATGCTGATGGTAGTTTAAGCATGTATAAGGCTCGTCTAGTTGCTAATGGACGTAGCCAGCAGTTTAGAGCTGATTGTGATAAGACCTTTAGTTCGGTTGTTAAACTGAGTACCATTCATACTGTTCTTAGCCTTGCATTATCTCGTGGTTGGCCTATTCATCAATTAGATGTTAAGAATGATTTTCTTGACGAGGATCTTTCCGAGACTGTTTATATGTACCAACCACCGGGTTTTGTGGATTCTCGTTTTCAGCGTTTTACATGTTATGCTCTCCGAGCTGGGATTTCTTCGAGTCGATGCGACTCCTCTCTGTTTATTTATCGGCATGGTACTGAGGTTACATATTTACTGATATATGTTGATGATATTATTTTGACTGCCTCTTCTACAACTTTACTTTAGCGTATTATCTCTTATTTGCATCAGGAGTTTGACATAATAGATTTGGGTGCTCTTAATTATATTTTGGGTATATCTGTTACACTTGACTCTTCGGGCATGTTTCTTTCTCAGAAGGAATATGTAATGGAATTGTTGGAATGGGCACACATGACTAAATGCAATGCTACTCGAACTCCGGTTGACACTGAGTCCAAGCTTGGCTCAGACAGGGATCTAATTTCTGACCCTACTTTATATTGTAGTCTGCAGGTGGCCTATAATATCTTACATTTACTCGCCCGAATATCTCATATGATGTGCAACAGATTTTACCTTTTATGCATGATCCTCGAGAACCTCACTTGGCAGCTCTCAAGCGTATCCTACTTTATGTTCAAGGTACATTGAATTTTAGTCTACAGTTATATGCTTCTCCTTCTACATCTTTAGTCGCTTATTCTGATGTTGATTGGGTGGGATGCCTCACCACTAGATGATCCACATCTGGTTATTGTGTTTTATTTGGGGATAATCTTCTCTTATGGTTTGCAAAATACAAGGGGTTGCAAATGCAGTTATCGAGACTGCATGAATGCGTAATTTACTTTGTGAGTTACATTCACCTCTTTAATATGCTACTCTTGTCTAATGTAACAATGTGAGTGCTATATACTTGACTGTGAATCCAGTTCAACATCAGTGAACGAAGCACGTCAAGATTGATATTCATTTTTTTCGTGATATAGCTGCATAAGGTCAGGTTCGAGTTCTTCACGTGCCATCACGTTATCAATATATTGATATCTTCACCAAAGGCTTGCCTTCTGCTTTGTTTGAGGAGTTTTATATCAGCTGGAGCGTTCAGTCTCCTCCCACTCCAACTACGGGGGAGTGTTAGACGTTAGTATGCATTTAGTATGGGCTTTGTTATTCCATATTGGGCGTAGCCCACTTCTGTATAATTATATTGTTCTCGTATCTTTATTATGATTAACCAAATTAGTATAAATACATAATACATGAGGTGAATAGGCTAGACCTAATAGCAACTAAATACATACATGGGCCTAAAAATACATACCACTAAAACCCCTGCAGTGAGAGCGAGAGAGGGACGAACACTCAGACTGGATATAAAATCATCAAAAAAACGCATATGGTAGTCCTTTGGTGAAGATATTTTCAAACTAGTAACGAGAAGGGACATGTGAGACACAAACATGCCCTGCGGAAACCTGGTCACAAACAAAATGTATGTCAACCTCAACATGCTTCATGCGCTGATGTTTTACCGGATTGGAGGACATATACATGGCACTAATGTTATCACAATAAACTAATGTAGCACACTGTAACAGGGAGTGTAACTCTTGTAATAGGTTACGTAACCAAGTAGTCTCGATAACAACATTAGCAACACCATGATACTCGGCCTGTGCACTGGAACGAGATAGAGTAGCCTGACGCTTAGACGACCACAACAATAAGTTGTTTCCAAGAAAGACACAATAACCAAAGGTGGACCGACGAGTTATGGGGCAACCGACCCAATCGACATCTGAATAACCAATCAGAGAAAGGGGTTAAGCAGAAAACAACTGAAGTCCATAATCAAGTATATCGCGAACATAACGTAAAATCCTCTTAAGAGTTATTTGGTGATGTTCTCGAGGATCATGCATGAATAAAAAAATCTACTGGACCGCATATGATAAATTAGGTCATGTGAAACTAAGGTACTGAAGTGCATCTGCAATACTCTAATAAAGTGTCAAGTAAAAAACTAGAGGGCTATCAACACCGAGTTTAGACTCGATGTCAACTGGTGTATGATAAGACTGACACTTGAGCATACTTGCACGCTCCAAAATCTCCAGGGAATACTTCCTTTGACAAAGGGACATACATTTAGCATCACGAGAAACAGAAATGCGCAAAAAATAATGTAAAGGACCAAGATCAGTCATCGAAAACTCGCTGTAAAGAGAAGTAATCATCCGTTGTAGTAGGGTTGCAGACGAAGCAGTCAAAATAAGATCATCAACATAAATCAACAAATAAGCAATATCAGAACCCTATCGGTAAATACACAGTGATGAGTCACAACAACTATTAGTAAATCCAACTCGGGTAGCGTATCCTACAAATCGCTGAAACCAGGCCCTAGGGGTCTGTTTAAGCCCATATAAAGAATTCTGTAAAAGACAAATGTGGTTGGGACATTGTGGATCCTGAAAACCAGGTGGCTGATGGATATATACAGTCTGAAAAATATGGCAATGTAGAAAGCAATTCTTGACAATAAGCTGATGAATTGGCCAACACAAAGATGTCGCAAGACTGAGCACAGTGCGGAAGGTTTTCGGCTTAACAACCGGACTAAAAGTCTCATCACAGTCGACGCCAATCTGTTGACTGATACCATTAGCAATAAGGCGAGCCTTGTATCTGCTAAGGGATCCATATACAAATAACTTATGCTTGTATCCAAGTTTCATTTTTAATAAGTGCATTATATTTATCACGCATAGCATTTTGCCAATTATGGTTAGTGAAAGCAATATTGTAGGATTTTGGTATTAGGGAAATGGTAAGGACTTGACAATTATATTTAGGATTGGGTTAACGGATACCAAGACGAAGCCGAGTAACCATGAGATGAGTCAAAGTAGGATTAGGTTGATTATGAGTATGGGTTGATGGGTGGGTCGCGGATGGTGTAGGTTCCTCATCCGTAATAGGGAGTGTTTGTGGTTGGGCTGAGGATGGACTTAGGGAAGAGGGTTGTTGGGGGGGGGGGGAGGAATGGGCTGGTAGAGTAGGGGATGGGTTTGGTATAACATGCTCGGTGTTAATGAGCCCACTAAGATGAGCACGTGTATGATAGTCGGTTCGTCATCCAGAAATGTGTACGAGGGAGCGGTGTTGGGTATAACCGAGCCATATGGAAATACAATCTCGTCAAAAGTGACATTGCAGGAAATGATAATTTTGACGGTTGCAAGATCGAACACCGATACCCACGATGGTTGGATGGGTAACGGAGAAAGATACATGGTGTAAAGCAAGGTCCAAGTTTGTGGTTAGCATCGACATGAGGGTAGCAAAGACAACAAAAAACATGTAGAAACGTGTAATTCAGTTGGGTGTTGTAAATGCGAGTGTGGGAGTGTCGTTGTTTATTGCGATTGAGGGAAGGATATTAACTAAGTGAGTGGCCATGTTAAGTGCCTCGACCCAAAAATGAGGGGGTAAGTAGGCTTGAAACAAAAGAGTACAGATTTGGTTATTGAATTATGTTATCCCTTGATATAATCCAAACACAACTTATAAATAAGCACCAATAAGCAAGAAATGAGAAGAAAACTTAGAGAGAGAAAGTAGAGAGAAACAAGGAGAATATTATATTAGAGTGAGAATTTGTGAGTTACAAATGAGAGCATAAGCAACCAACACCCTCTCCATGTGTGAAGAGGGTTCTATTTATACCCTTGAGCCATAAGTGGCATGTGGGCTTTCTAACTTGGGCCGGGCTTGGCTTATCTTGGGCTTTGAGCCCGAAACATGGACAAAATTAGATTACAATTCAAGCCCATTTAACCCGACTAGCCTATTACTTAACAAGACTAATAAGACCGATAACATTCTTGTTCGACTTATATAAAATTAAGGCTAACAATCTCCACCAATGTTGAGGTCTCTTTCTTCAAACTCCTCCACCGTTGATGTCTTCTTTAAGTTCTTCTTTTAAGGATGTGAAGGACTTGATCTTCTATGTTGACGTTCTTGTACGACGATAACATTCTCGTAGGAGGTTGTCTTGTTTTATCATTGTCTCCCCTGATGTTGAAGATATGACTTTTAACGTTTATGCTTTGCCTTGTTTA
>BQNB010140359.1:0-14450 GCA_026074375.1 Tanacetum coccineum | reverse complement strand
TGGGTTGAAGATAAATGAGGTTGAAGATAAGTGAGGTTGAAGATGAGGGTAATTTTGTCATTTCAGCCTTTAAACTAGCATTTAACAGTCAAACTAACAGAAATATTGGTCAAGGGACTAAACCCGATACGGGTCAAAAGTTTGGGGACTGGATCCGTTAAAAAAATTTCAGAGGGACTAAATCCGTTATACCCGACAAACCTTAGGGACGAATTATGAAATTAACTCTTATAATTATGATGGACATATAATGAGATGACATCAGCATTACATCACCTTACATGCCCCTTAATTAAATCACAATGGAGCACGTGAGGTTCCACTCAATTAAAATGAGCAAATAGGGGCTTGACATGTGGCTAGGCATATGTGAATAAATTCTCATTGCATAGCAAAATGATCCAACTGACATTATTAGCTGCGTAAATATTAAGCCAATGATAGGACACGTGGTCTCTTTTCAGCGGTGGATCATCTTTACACAGCCTGGCGATCCGAGGTCACACACATCGAAGGCAATGATTGGCTCAATTATCTCCCCAATGATGAGCAAAAATTTACATTTTCACCCCCTTGGTCCCTTTTAAATGTAACCCGCTCCCTTTCATTTTGGGGTGTGTAGGAAGTTAGTTTTTTAATTTTTTTAGTTTTAGTTTTTAGCTTATTTTAAGTTTGTAATAGCTTATTTCAGAATTTTTGTGCTTATCGTAAAAGCTTTTTCAAGCTTATTAGATTAGTTATTTGTAATGGAACATGGCTTATTGAGTAATGAAGATGGTTTTTAGTTATGCTAATGCTTATTCCCTTTCTACTCGTAATCTCTTTTCTTTTGCTTATTATTATTATTATTTTTTCTTTTCACTTTCGGTTCTCTTGCTTATTGAATAAGCTGTTGATAGCTTATTTCGAAAGTTTAAGGACCAAGCTTATTTTGGATAGGTTTTCTCTCTATAACTTATCCGAATAAGTATTTTAGATCTAGTTTGAGTGTTCATCTTAAATCAAGTCTTTCTAGCTTATTTCCTCTTTCGGCTTATTTTAGCTTATTCGAGTTTCATTAAAGTGCAACGGAGTATTTAGTTCAGCTTATTAATTAAGCTTTAGATGCCTTTAAATCTCGAATAGCTTATCATCTTTTCATCTAGATTTCGAATAGTAGCATTAATTTGGTTTTGAAATGTTTATCCTAAACGTTTTCTGTATAAAACAATTAGATACCATTTTGGTGATGGGCTCAGCCCAACTAATTTGACAAAACTGATTTGTAAACACAGTTTTATGAAAACAATTTCAACCATTTCGATTTCAATAAAATTTTAAGTAAAAGTTTCATTAAGATTTTTTATAATTGTCCTAACATTGCTTTGTGATGATGAATTTGGTCCAACTCATGAGGCTTGGAGCTTAATGGTTTATTTAGCTAGACCGACTTTAATTAGTTGTTTTAGTTAAATAAATCGGGTGGTATTCGTTTAAATTGCGGCTCTTCAATTCGGTTCATTCTCTAATCCTTTTTTAATTAATTGGTGTAGATTTATTAAATGCTATGTTTAATCTCATTATGAGTAGTGAGTAGTTTTACTAGTGTTTGCTAAGTGATTAGTGACTTGAGATTTAAGTGCGGGTTTAAAAAGGTTTAAAAAATTATTAGTCGTTAGAATTTTTCAATTTAAATATCGTCATTTACTTTTAATGAAATTTAATTACTTGTTGTTTATTTTAAAAAAAACATTTACTTTACTTGTCATTTAATTTCTTTAAACTTGTTTTCTAAAGATTTTAATTCATTAAACCTAAACTCGCATTTAATGAACATTTCACGTCACTTAGCAAGCATTTTAGTCATTTATATTTTTAGATCATTTTTAGTATAATCTTATAGTTTTAAATTTTAGACTTAATTTTAGTTTAATTTTTAATATAAAAAATAGTTTTAATTCAAAAGTTTAGTTTCCCTTTATATGCTTTTCTTTTTAGTAGATTTAAAAACCCAAACCAAAAACTTTTATGACAATCAAGCTTGAATTACAACTTGAACGTAGATTTTCATTCACCTCTCGTCGAGGAAACGACCCGGAAGGTTTTTGAGATATCACTTTGGTTAAAAGTGAATTTCTAGAACCCGGCGAAAATACTATACTATACTATAATTGTTTCTATCCTTATTATTACGTATTTATATATTATATATATTTATGTATCGATTTGGACGGATCAAGTCTCCTTAGTAATAAGGAGAAATTATTCGAATTGGCTAATACTCCATTAAATGAGAATTGTTCGGCGATGCTCCTAAAAAAGTTACCCGAAAAACTTAGAGACCCCGGCAAGTTTCTCATTCCTTGTGATTTTTCGGAGCTAGTGGGGTGCTTAGCCTTGGCCGATCTTGACGCTAGCATCAACTTAATGCCTCTTTTCGTTTGGAAGAAGCTTTTGCTCCCGGAACTTACACCTACTCGCATGACTCTCGAGCTCGTAAACCGATCGATTGCTTATGCGGTTGGTGTTGCCGAATATGTCATTGTGAAAGTAGGAAAGTTTCATTTTTCGGCTGACTTTGTTGTAGTTGATTACGATGTCGATCCTCGGGTTCCCCTCATTCTCGGAAGGCCTTTCTTGAGGACGGCACGAGCATTAATCGATGTACACGGAGAAGAGCTTATTTTAAGAGATGGTGATGAACAATTAATCTTTCATGCTGATAGCACTTCAAAACATCCTAATAAGCATGGCAATGAGTCAATTAATATGATTAATTTCATTGACATCACTTGCGAGGATCGTTTTCCCAAAGTGTTAAAATTAAAGAAATCAAATCATCCCTCGAGTGGCAATCCCACTCTTTCTTTTGATTTTGTGGCCGAGTTTCCCTCCCCATCTCCTATTTCCTACGAGGATAGTGACTCTCTCGTGGAGGAGACTGACACCCTTCTTTCTCATTTTAATGATTCTTCACCTGATTATGAAACATTTTGTTTTGATATTGAAGAGAAGAGTAGTGGCAGTACCACTATTCATTTTGATTATTCTCTTCCGTATTATGATGCATTCTATTTTGATGACGATCATATTGAAGAGAAGAGTAGTGGCAGTACCACTACTCATTCTGATTTTTCTCTTCCTGAATATGATTCGTTTATCTTTGATCTTTCGATTGATCCGTTTCCTCTTGCCGATAGGAGTGTTTCTCATCATGAGGAGTTCGTCTATGAACTCGCTCACATCTTATCTCCACCGGAGTATGATCGCTTTTACTTTGATCTGGAGGCCGATCCAGGAGAGTTTACTAGTGTTTTGGAGAAAGATTTAATTGATTTATCAACTAAGGATTTTACAAGTATTGAGCTTAATAATTCTCCTCTCCTTTTATATGATTGTGACTCCTCTCTTTCTAAGGAATTTTTCAAGATCGATCTTCAAGTCTCATTTCCCTCAGGAAATGAAGACATCGTTTTTGATCCCGGAATAACCATTATCAAAGGAGTCCAATCTCAGAGATTTAAAGTTCAATTGAAATTTTTTTCTACTATCTCATTCGAAAGCGATCCTCTCTTCTTGACTGATTCCCCTGAGATTGATACTTTGACTTCATTTCCTTTCGGAAATGAGGATAAAATTTTCATTCCCGGGATACTCACTTCAAAAGTATTTCCCTCTCGACAATTTCTAGGATTATCTCATCGGGATTCTGAAGCTTTCAAAATTAATGAAAATTTTAAAAGCCCGATGGATATTTTTCCCTTCTTCCTCCTCTATTATGGAGGGGATATCTCTTCTCTAGATGTCCCGTATCTCCATTTCTATCCCCCATGAACAAATCAATTCGGGGGAGAGTCAAGCTAGTGACTCATTAAAACAAGCGTTTCATAGGTGGCAACCCATGCTTATCCTAGTAGTAATAATATTATATTAACTTAGTAATAATATCAAATAAGTATGTGATTTTATAGCCCAAGTGTGGGGGCGCGCCTCTTCCTTTCTCGTGTTTCGTGGCTTGTGTTTTATGTTCAGGATTGCCCAGATTATGAAGACTCTCGTGCTCGTGGTTTTGTTTATTGTTCACTCGAGCTTCAATCCTTAACATGCTTATATATGGGAATCTGATATCCTAGATCTTATTAACTAACGTTTATCTATTAGCATAATTAATAAACAGCTTTAGATTTGCGTAAAGACCCCTTTATATTAGGATTATGCATTGGTTTTAGTATGGGGGTGTCAGTCTCACATTGAGGACAATGTTTAGTTCTTGTATGGGGGTATATATCGATTTGATCTTACTTGCTTTTGCTTTGTCTTTACGTAACCCCATTTTACCACCAAAAATACCAAAAATATGTGATTTTATGCAAAAATTAAGAATTTTCAAAAAATAAAATAAGTGTTTTGACGCGAAGTTTGTCTTTTTGAGAATAAATTTTGACTTGATCGAGCATGTTGCGCTCTAGCTTACCCCTTAACCTATATAAGCTTAAGCTTTTGCTAGTATTTTATACAAGAAGCTTTAAAACGCGAATTTTAGATTGAAAAAGCCAAAAGTTTGCAAGTTTTCATAATAGACTTTAAATATGCAAAGCTTGTTTTTATTAGACTAAGCATTCGCGAATCTTTTTATTAAAGATTTTAAATTTGCGAAGAACGAAAAATGATAGAGTTTAATATAAGTTAGATGCTAAGCGTGGAGTAGTTGGATCTCTTTAGAGCTCATAGAGGTTAATTGTGGCTTTTTGCTCCCATAAGCTTAATAAGCGTTATATTATTGTTAAATAAATAAAGTTGCTTTGGTTTTTGCGATTCTTAGTTTAGATCACTTCGTAGAGATTCCTTCTGGTGAAATTAAGGTACACATCGAGGTTTTGTCAGTGTTGTGGGGAAATAGGCTACCGATTCTTGACGGCTCGCTACCGTTGTCTAGGTAGTTAAAAGACCACAGGACTTGAAATTTGGCTATAATAATAATAATAATAATAATAATAATAATAATAATAATAATAATAATAATAATAATAATAATAGCGAATTAAATATTTTTTAAACCTTTTCAATGAACATTTTTTGTTTTTGTTTTATTGTGAGGGGTCATAAATTAAAAGGGAATAAAATTATTTATTTTCGGGCTTGTTTTATAAACATCGCATGTGGGACCATGATTAACATAATAAAGTATAGATTGTTGCGGAATAATGGTTGCCTAAAAGTCTACGTTCTTTGTCAACATATGAGTTAATTTCAAGGAGTTATATTGAATATCATTAGTGCGTTACCCAACTACCACAAAACCACCAAAAAAATAATTATGACAACCACGACCATGGACGTAAAAACCTCACCACCAACTACCATCCACCCTTCTCAGCCACCCTTCACCGATGACCACATCCTCCCTCTCTCACACCTCGATACGGACAGCAACATGAACGTCCCATTTCGTTACGTTCGAGCCTATGCTGCAACTAACCAGCAACAAAATACCGACCCATTCGATGTGATCACCTCTGCTCTTTCCACCACCTTAGTCAAATAACTACCAATACAAGGTTTCTACATACGCCGAAACTAGTGATGGAAGGTTCGAGCTACATTGCAGAGTTGGTGATGGAGTTCAAGTCATTCCAGCCACCGTTGACTTTCCGCTGAGCTCGGTCAACTACTTAGATGATGCGAACGAGGAGTTTATAGAATTATTAGTTCCGAACCCGGATGAGGAAACAAGGGTGAGTAATCTGTTGATCTTACAAGTGACAAGGTTTAGCTGTGGAGGGTATACACTAGGGGCGTGTGTGCATCATGCTTTGTGTGATGGGCTTGGGGCGACGTTGTTTTTCAATGCTATGGCTGAGGTGGCTCGAGGGGTGAGTGGGGTGACCGTTGATCCGGTTTGGGATAGGTCGAGTTTGTTGGGGCCTAGAGAACCGGCTAGAACGGACTTTCCTATTGATGAGTTTTTGTGTTTGGACAAGGACTTTGTTTCGGAGTTGAGTGAAAAGGTGGTTAGGGAGTATTATCATGTCAAAGATGACTGGTTGGACCGGTTCAAGGCTTTTCTACATGAAAAGTCCGGTTCAAACTTCACCACCTTTGAAGCTTTAGGTGCTGCTCTATGGCAAGCAAGGTAAACTTTCTGGAGTAGATTATTTGATTATCGCGTTTGTAAAACATAGATAATCAAAAAGTAGTGTTGGCAAACAAGGTTTTGTAAAACAAGTTTTTGAATATACCCCTAAATCCAATTAAAAAGCATTTGTGATAAGATTTTTAGGATCATTTTACATAAGAAAAACACTATCGTCTACGGCTAACACCGAGTGCGTGGTTCTGATTGTTCCATTTACATAATTACCGCTAAAATACACTGCAGTGTTGGTGTAATAGAAGTACTTATGTTATTTTTGTATCTGAAAGTACTAATTTTACGTTCACAAAAACAGAGTGAAAGCCTCAAATATTCCAAGAGACGAGAAGGTGAAATATGCATATGCAATCAACATAAGGAGACTAGTGAAGCCCCCACTACCGGCTGGCTACTGGGGCAACGGGTGTGTTCCAATGTACGTTTCAGATCACAGACGGATGAATCTGATCGATAATAGACCCATTTGGGAAACTGCCGAATTGATCAAAAAGAGTAAGAAAAATGTGAGCGACGAGTATGTTCACTCATTTATCGATTTTCAAGAGCTAAATTATGAAAAGGGGATCAATGCTGGAAAATGGGTTAGTGCATTTACTGACTGGAGGCACTTGGGCCATTCAACGGTTGACTTTGGTTGGGGAGGTCCAGTCACGGTTATACCTCTTTCGAGGAACCTTCTTGGGAGTGTTGAGCCATGTTTCTTTTTGCCCTATTCGGAGGCAAGCCAGGGGACAAAAGACGGATTCAAGGTGCTACTGTATCTTCGTGCAAATGCGGTTGTTGCTTTCCGCGGGGAGATGGAGAAAAGTTTGTAACTGGAGTATGCCATAGACCCTTTTCATTAGTTTTTTTTAACATTTTCAATCCTACATTACGAGGGACGAATTCATTTTGGCCAAAAAAAAATAATAAAAAACAAGGCATCAACAATGTATACAATGTTGGCTGGCTATTCGAGGGTGGAATCTTAGTCCCTTAAATAAATAATGTATTCGTGAACAGTTGGCTGAAAATGATTTCCGTGTTGTATCAAATATTCAATATTCTTATTTAAGTTGTGCATCATTGCAATTTTATTTACTTTTAAGTTTATGGAATTAGCCAGAGTTGGATAACATGCCAAATCAGGTCACTATAGCAAATGTCAGAACGGGTTGGGTTAGAACTGCCACCAATGTTTTGTGTGAATGTTGTAGATAACTAATGTATAACAGACTATATTTACTCGAACAATAAATCAAATTTTGTATAAAAAAACAATTTAGAGATTGTTTATCCCATTTGACACAATTTCTTTCTATAAGTTAAGTTTTCTATTATCTCAAAAAAAATAAGTTTTCTATTGTCTTTGATCCGTTACAGTTGAAAATACAGCCTGAATTGCTCCGTTTGCTTTAAAATGGCTAGAACTGCTACATTTACTCCAGATATTTAGAGGGGCCACCCAAACAGAATCTTTGACCACTTAACTAGAGAGACCCTATCTCCGGGTGAAGCATGTTCTAGACTGATTAGAAGTACTAAAATTCCAAAATAAGGGGCGGTTAGGACTTAGGACCAACAGTAGAGTGGTTACAAGGCGCAATTATTTCTACATCCTATATCAGTAGGGTTGATAGTTTGAAAAGCTATGGCATTTATGTTTCCTAAGTTAAAAAGTTTTAAAAAAACTTATAACATACTTTTGATGTGTTCTCTCTAAATTTACTTTGCAATATTATACTAAAAAGGAAAAAACAAGGCAGGAACAAAAAGGCTATATACATTCATGGAAAATCAATCTTTAGGTATTTTAACAGAAGTTTAATGAATGACAAGTCATCTACCACAATATGCTTTTGTCAACATTTATGATAATTGTGTAGTTAAATTTCCTTTACAGGATATGAATGTGAGTACATGTACCTGAAATCTTCACTGTGTGATATATCTTCTACCAAACGCCAGTACGAGTAGCTGAAATCTTCACCCTGTGAAATATCTTCTACCAAACGCCAGTACGTGTAGCTGAAATCTTCATAGTGTAACATATCTTCTACCAAAAGCAAGCAGGCAATCTGCTGTATAATCACTAGACTTTAGAAGTAACAAAAACAGCAGAACAACCTTTTTGCATCTTATTTTGTACTATGCAGAGTGGATGGCTTGAAGAAAGTACCTTATATGACATGTTTTGGTTCTAGCTAGAAAATTGGGGTTGGAAACTACTTCGATATCAGCAACTCAGCGAATTTCTGAACCATTCGGATGTATCAAATATATTAAGGATTTAAACATTTATAATCCAATACCCTCCCTAGTTCCAAACATTCAGAAAACTTACAGATCAATACAAATAAGATGAATTGGCAGTAAAATACATTAAAAAAAGGATATTTTATCTTGAAAGACTGGATGGTTGAGCATCGCGACATTATTGTTGTTGACGATAGCTCTGACAAGTAAATCCTTTGCCTCCTCGTGTTTCTCTTTCAGCATGTTACAGATCTGTATTTAAGAAAATGTATCTCATTAACTTCAACGCTCATGACATGTAATTCAAAATATGAATTTCAAAGATGATTAACCTAAAAATAATGCATACTTACATCTTCAAGTTCCTTTGAACATGCCTCAGCCTTTTCAGCAATGCTGTCATCATCTACAGACGAAGATATGTCCATTTCTATTTGTGAAACATCAAACCTAGGGGACTTGTCATGTGCCATGGATATGTCCATTTCTGTTTGTGGAGCATTGATCCTAGGAGATTTATCATGTGCCACGCTCGCATGGTTGCAAACCTACAATCCGTAAACCAAAATGTTTAAATTACTATTAACGAAATCTTGCAAGTGTTCTACAGATGTTTCTAGGAAAAGTACCTGTTCTTCAACAACTTTTTGTGGTGATGCTCTAACACTGTTGCTGATTTCGATAAACAACACCATTTAGATATTATAGAACCATAAGCAAAAGTACACTGAGATAAAGTATTGTCATGATGGCACCTGGGTGATGCAGAGAGACGTTTCAGTGGAGCTAATCTTCGCATTGCAGCAGATTCCTGCATTAATCATTATAAAAATCAACTAAATCTTAGCTTAAGTTTCATATTCCTTTCTTAGAAGAAAGGTCTAGAAGAAGGAAAAGAGACCTCGGATGCTTTACGCTTCAGGGTAGTAGGGGATGGTGTTTGCTTCTCTGTGTCAACAGAAGGGTTCCTCTTCAAAATCAAGTTTGCTTGCAACTCCGTGCCTTGCTCCTTGTTTCTCATGGATGTCAAATTCTTGGGTAACAAGGAACTAAGTGGCTTTAACTTTGGTTCTGTAACTCTACACAAGAATACAGATGAAAATCGGTACAATTTCTTCAAAGTTTTTTGATAGACAAGGAGGGGATATAGGAGCAATTAAGAGACAGAATTGATCATGAAACCTAGAGACTCTTAGACTAGAAACTTCAGATTTCTTCATCTCAACTGTTGTTGGGGGAATCTGATTCTTCTCTACAACAATTTTCTTCAGGTTACGAGTAGATGTCATGTTTGTAGCTTGCAGCCCAGTATTTAGGCTTATCTGTGGGAGAATTTTTTTGGACTGTTTAATCGAATTGGCTGCATGGACATCAGACCTGAAGAAAAGCTTCCCAAGATATTAACATAGGTGGGTTGTTTTCCAATGTACAGCAATGATTTCAAAGTAATTGACATTCTTTAGCAAAATACATCATAACATATTATCTTAATACCAAGCTATTTGCTCATGTAATTTTTCAAGGAAGGTGGTCTCATAATTCTCCACAACAGACACGATGTTGGTAGGTTTTCGCAGACAAAAAGCAAATTTCCAGCATGTCTAGGGTTTCATACACATAATTGGTTTAGATAAATATTTAGAGCAGAACGGAAGTCCAAATATAGATACCGAACCTGATTGCATTAATATGTTCACTGTTTTGGTCATTTCCCCTTGAAACAGATTCCTCCATCGTTGGACCAGTATCATGTGCCTCCGTGGTCTTCATTAGTTCATTTCTGGCCTTTGTATTATTAGCATTTAAGCCCTCCCTGTCATTCAATAATAAGTTAAAAATTTCTTTCAAGATCTATGATACTAATAAATGATCTTCAGTTCAAAATACCAATGCCTCACCGAGTAGTTTCATGTCCTTTAACCTGGCCTCTCTCGGTGTTTTCGGTTTGTTTAGATATGTCTCTGCTTAGCACTTTGGGTAGTGGCCTTGATATAGCAGTAAATTTGCTACCAGATTCTCCACTTCTAAAAACCAAAACTCCATGTGAACATCATAATGAGCACTTCATAATATTATCATAAAGTCACTTGCATTGATAGAATGTCACACCTTTTTTCAAGTGCGGGATTATTTGGTAAGGTGCTCATTCTTTTGTTGCCAATGGAGATGAGTTTTGTTGAAGAGACTGATGCCTGCTGCAGTTCAGAATCACCGCCATCTTGTTTCTTGAAATATTTTGACCGGATAGGAATACTCCCTCTTTCTTTCTCTGGCACCAACTTATCAATTTTGTTTCCACTGCATAGATCAGAAGCATAGTTACACCTATGCCTAGAATAGAGGTGAAGGAATTTGTCAATCAGATCAATAAAATGCTTTTCTCCCAGAATTCTTATTGTAATCCTGTATAAAGTATGTATTAACTATATTTGACTCGTATTCCAGCTTAGATTGCGTATTAAATCTGACTGCCATTACCATACTACAACCATTACATGCATTTGTACTAAGATCAGCACGTAGAAAACACTTATAATCTCACCCATCCAGCGAGCCCACATGAGGTTTGGAAAATGAATCTGCATTCCTCTTAACAGTTTTCCCAAGAGCCGAATTCTCTATCCCGTGTGTCTCCGAATTTTCAGGATGTGAATCAGCCTTCCTAGTATCATCACCATCTATATGGCCAATAACTGGATTATCATCCCTCGTTTCACTTATTTCATCCTTTTGAATTTGTAAATTCATATGTGCCGATGAATTTTCCACTGATAAACTTCTGGTAAGAACTGATTCAGCCACAGGCCTCACATTGTCATTTTGCGCATCCCCTGAACTCGGGCTCACCATTCTATCCATAGTGCTAGTTTCCTCTTCTTGCACGTCTGAAAACGTTTCATCAGTAGAAACATTATCAGCTAAAGCGTGACCATACACATCTCGTGCAACTGGCTGAGCATGATGCTCAGGAAAAGATCTCTCTGGTAATCGAGATTCTTGTATAGGTTCCTGAAGACTGCTAGAAATTATCTTTTCAGAAGAAAGTGCTGTCTGTATTTCTTGTTCTTCAGCATTTGCAGGTTTTAGATGACAGCTTTCATCTATTGAAGTTTTCAGGTTGTTTTCTTCATTTCTGGGATCAGGATCCTTATCGTGGTCCATTTGAATATCAACCTCTAAATCGGAAGGACCCCGTGAAGCAGGAGGCTTAAATGAGATATCACTATCCTGTGATGTATCAAAATTCTTAGTGAAAAGGTCTCCAGAACCTTCACTGCCACTTACATTTGAGAATTCTTCCTTATCTTTAGATTTGTTAGACTTTCCATCTAAATCGGAAGGACCCCGTGAAGCAGGAGGCTTAGATGAGGTATCACTATCCTGTGATGTATTAAAATTCTTAGTGAAAAGGTCTCCAGAACCTTCACTGCCACTTACATTTGCGCGTTCTTCCTTATCTTTAGATTTGTTAGACTTTCCATCTACCTTTGTCTTGTTCGACTCAAAATCTAAATTTCCAAACCTACAATTACATAAATCAAGTGAGTTGAAATGAACAATGTCGACATGATAGATTGATAATGAGAATAATCCAATATGACTTTAACTAACTCATTGAAATCAAAATCGAATTGGAAGCTATCTTTTTTTGCTCGTTGCTCTCCACCAGAAGATTTTTCTTTCGCTTTTTCCTTTGATTTTTCCTTTGATTTTTCCTTTGATTTTTCCTTTGATTTTTCAGATTCCTGGGAAGATAAATCAAAACCAGGCATGTCCAGCTTGAATGACTTGTCAAAGTCGGCATCAAAAGAGAAATCCATATCCCTGGAAACAAAGTTATATCATGAATTCTAATGGAAAAGATTATACAGTATAGAATTCTGGAATGACTTGGCTGCAGGAGGATATTAAGAATCTGATTATGTATCTCTTAGATAGACCAGTAAGTATTATCTTAAATCGAGCTACATAGTTTGAGCTATTTCTACACACTAGCATAAAGTAGTAATTTTAAAGCTAAAATCATAGTAGATATGCAACTTTGTGGTTTTGCGATGCTTACATTTTGTCAAACTTGAAAGCCGTTTTCTTGCCTCCAGTGGTCGTGGGTGGTCCAAAGTCAAAATCCATTCCATTGTCAGCAGACTTCCAAGAGCCAAATAAGTCTTTATCCATGTCTATATCTGCTATTTGACAAGATACATTACTAAATCTCTCATTTATGTCAACAAGTTGCACGGTCATTACAGGTGCTTAGCAAGAGATCATGGTACAGATATATCTAACAAATTCATCTGAAACCTCTGATTATTTTAGCTGATTCTTATAACAAAGGTCAAGCACTTCGTTGGAAATTTACCTAGCAGTGAATTTTTTTCTTTCGATTTGACCGATGGAGCAGCTGTTTTCTTTGATTCTGCCATCTGCATAGCAGAGTAATGATATGTTATTACCTTGAGCACAAAACTACACTGATAAAAAGTAAACAAAATATATACATATAAAGATCTAACTTGCACACTTTGACAAGCAACATCAAATTCAAAATGTTTCCATGTTCCATTTATGGGGGAATGCAGAAGAAACCTAGTTACTAGCTACTAGTTACTAGTTACTAGTAACAAATAATCCATCAACTAAGCCCTAATTGCAACAGGAAAGTAACTACAGTATAACCCTTATTAAAAAGCTAAGCACAAGAAATTTATCGTAAACACTACACTACACCAAATAACTAAAAACCCAGCAACTCCAGGGTTTCATTTAACCTACACATGCAAAATCAAGTATGACGTGTGTGAATAGTACCTAAATCCCTTATTATAAAGCTTATCACAAGAAATTCATCCTAAGCGCTACACTTAATAAAGCATAAAGTATACGGTTTCAATTACTCTACATACGCAGATCTCGACTCTAAGTTCTTTAACGATTGTGAATAGTACCTGAATCTCTCAATATTTAGCCAATCACAAACAATCCATAGTAAACACTACATTACAACCATGTTACTATTAACCCGTAAGTTCTAGGGCTCAAATAAACTACACATGCAGCAGACGAGTTTGATGATTTTGAATAGTACCTCATCTCTTACTATAAAACTGATCACAGAAAATTCACCGTAAACACTACATCACTAAAAAACAATAACTCTAATGTTTCAATTAACCTACATACGCAGTGGTCGATTTTAATGAGTGTGAATAGTAACTATAAAGCTGATCACAAACAATTCATTCTAAACATCACATTACTAAAGATCAGCAAAAAAACAGATAAGTCTAGAGTTTCAATTAACCTGCATAAGCAGCAGTCGATTTCAACAATCACGAACAGAATTTATATCTCTACTAATAAGCCAATCTTAAAAAAGTCATCGTAAATACTACATTACAACAGATTACTAAAAACCTGCAAATTTTAGGGCCCAAATAATATACACATGCATAAGTTAAGTTTAACCCTCGCGAATAGTACCTAAATCTCTTACTATAAAACCTATCACAAACAATTCAATTAAACTGCAGCAATCGAGTTTAACAATCGCATAGTACCAAAATCTCTTTCTTAAAAACCTGTCAAAAACAATTTGTCGTAAACACTACATTACAACAGACTAACAGAAACCAGTAATTCGGCTTTCACTTACACTAAAAACGCTACAGTCAAGTTCCAACTTTCATGATTAAGATAGCACCTACATATCTCTTACTATACATCCCATCATGAACAACTCACTGTTAACACTACATTATAATGGATTATTAAAGAAATAGTAAAGCTAGTGTTCCAATCAACTCGACAGTGAATATTGCCTATATCACTTACGCATAAGCACATCACACACCACACATCATATTTACAACAGATAAACATAGATAGTAACTGCTAGGTCATGAATAAACTACACATGCATAAGTCGACTTTAGCGACTGCAAATAGTGCCTAGATCTCATGCGTTTCACCATATACATTACAACAGATCAACTAAACACCTAGGCAGTTAATCTCGGCGAGATCTCGGCGAGATCTCGTCGAGATCTCGGATCTCGGCCTGAAAATAAATCTCGGATCAAAA
>BQNB010140358.1:0-17426 GCA_026074375.1 Tanacetum coccineum | reverse complement strand
AAGCACAAAAGAAGAGGGGTTTTATACTGGAAGCACTCACAAAACTAGCACAAGCTGTCACATCAAAAGAATGACAGCTTGGCAATCCGTGTGAGATTGAATCTCATCTAACGGCTCAAGATGACTCTCAAATGATTGATGGAATGATTGGCTGAGATTAGAAGGAGCTTTGGAGTGCAAGGGAAGACTAGAAGTTTTAGCTTGGGCCTATAAATACCCTCACTATCACACACACACACCAGCGAGTTTTTAGAGTAGCTTAGTAGATTTTAGCTTAAATTAGCTTATTGTAATTTCCTTTAAAATTCAGTTGTAATTTTCTATTGATAATGTAATCAAGTTTTATGAAATCTAGTTTTGCTCTTAAATAATCTGTCATAAGCTCTTTAATTTTTCACTCATAAGTTCTCAATTCTTCTCAAATGTTAAGCTATTGATCTAATAAGCTCATACAACCTCTTACTAGTCTATAAGCTAGTAATTGAGCTAAATCAGACCTTAATCATACTTTAACTCTTAAAAACAGCTTAAAACCTTATAA
The DNA here is from genome assembly GCA_026074375.1 of Tanacetum coccineum. Taxonomy (NCBI): domain Eukaryota; kingdom Viridiplantae; phylum Streptophyta; class Magnoliopsida; order Asterales; family Asteraceae; genus Tanacetum; species Tanacetum coccineum. Next base: position 16,885 of record BQNB010140358.1, on the reverse strand, counting down.
CCTTTGCTTTTGGACTTAAAAGCTTATGGAAGGGGAGTCAATTGTGGAAGGACTCCCAAGGACTTTTACTGGCTTATTTAATAAGTCAGAGCTGTAGACAAGCTCTAAGAGCCTTTAAGCTTCTATTAAGCTGAAGCAAATTGGTAAGTTTTCTATTTACTTTAATGTTCTTTAAATTTTAGCTTAATATTACTTAAATAGCTTAGATCTGTTTATTAGTTTATTAATTGTGCTTAATTGCTTTCTAGCTGCTTATTTGTGTTTAGTTTAAACTTGTTCTGCAATTTTAATAATCTGTCTTAGTTAATATAGAGTAGATCTTAGTTTTACTTAAAATCAGTCATAATTTCATAAAAACCAAAAAAAATAGTAGCATAGTGTTAGATCTTAGATTTCTAGTTATTCAGTTGTTAGATCATGCTAGTTAAGCTTGTTTTAAGCTAAATATAGTCTGGTATCATAGGTTTATAAATTAGAATTCATTTTAAAAGCTTTTATTGAATCTGTCATTCCATTAAGGAGTGTTTGGCATTAGTTACTTTGACCATCAAAAGTCAAAGTGAGTGTTAAGTTTTGCTTGAGTCAGTTTGTAATCCATTTAAAACCAATAGGAAAAGAGTTTTCAGAAGTTAGTTTTCAAAATCTAAAAAGTTAGGGCTTAATTTGTATGTGTCTACACCAGGGGAAATTTCTCCCTTTGTTTTGATTGCTAATATTTGAATTAAGCCTTTTAGGCTTAATTTGAGTTTGTAGTTTACTCAAGCACACTCAATAGAGTGTGTAGTGTGCAGGAGTTACTCTCTTAGTAACCTGCATTTACCCTTGCCTCTTTGTCATTAGCACATGCAGTAGTAACAAAAGTTACTACTGCTGATTTATTGGTATAATTTGGTATAATTTAGGCTAGTAGTTGTAGGATTTAAGGTCTTAAATTCAGTAGGCTTTAGTTTATATGTAGCTTAACTTAGTTTAAGACTTAATTTTCAACTTCAAACTTATTTGCCTAAGTACAATTAGTCTTAAAAAGTCATATAAAAGCCAAAAAGCCAAAAATAAGTAGTTTAGATAATTTTCTTAGTAGGGCTTAATTTAGTTACTCATTTGAAAAGCTGAATAGTAGGGCTTAATTAGGATTCATCAGTTAGCTTATCCTCAAAAGTTTATCTTCTGAATTTGCTTATTAAGCAATTGAGCTTTTCTTAAAATTGAGCTTTTTGAGTTTGTTCTTGAGTTAGCTGATTTAATCCGTAATTTCAGTTAGCTTTTAATATTTTTTAGTTAAGTAGCTTATTAAATATAGCTTGTAGACATCATAGGGATTTTAGAACAGTTTTTGCTTTTTGAATTGAGCTTAAATTGAAGCTTATGCAACTGTGTTAGTGTACCCAAGCAAATTTTAGTTCAAAATCCAACTTACTGATGTCAGCTTAAAAATAAGCTGTTTCAGAGCTTTTTAGACATTTTCAGACCAAAAGTGAAGTTTTAAAGTTTCTTAAAATTGTTTCCTTTACAAGTTCCAACTTTTGTTTTTCAAAAATAAGCAAAAATAAAAAATAAGTAAAAAGGGGTTGCCAGACCTCGAACCCAAGACCTCTCTCTCAAATCCACATCGTGTTAACCAAAGTGCTACAATAGCTCATCCAACACTCTCTTGCACAATTTAATTAATATACACGTTTTTCTTTTTCTAATTTTTAATAAGCCGTAGCTTAATAAGCACTTTTCTCAGCTTATTCGATAAGCTGGGTTGTTACTTTCATTATTCTAGTAAACTTTGTTTCTTTTTAGATTTTTCATGAAGTAGATTAATTTTTATCATTTTTCTTAAGTTTAAATTTTCATAAAATCATAAAAAACAGAAATAATTTTCAGAAAAATACAAAAAAATAGTTTTTAGCATTAGAATAAATACTTTTAGGTTTACAATCAGTAAAATTATTTTTACACCTTTTAGATTTTAATTCTCATTTTTGAGCTTTAAATTTTAAATTTAAAAATAGGATTTTAATTTTAAAAATAGTTTTCTGAGTTTTTATGTTATTTTAGACTTTTCTAAGTTTAAAAATTATTTTTCTCAATTTTTTGGACTTAATTTGTTATTTTTTTAGAATTTAATTAGATTAAAATAGTTTTTAATTCATAATAAATTAAAAAATAATCAAAAAATATTTTTCTTTTTCCTAAAATTTTCTCTTGTCCTACTTTAGGTTTAGAAATTTAGTTTGCATTTTTAAAGTTTAATTTTGTCTTATTTGTTTAATTGTCGCGTTTTATTTGTCACCCGTTAATTGTTTAAGTGTTAAATTGCTTGTAATTGTTCATTTTAATTGTTGCTTTATTTAGTAGTTATAGATAATCAAAAATATCCTTTCTCTCATTCAAATCATAATCCGAGCTAAAACGAGGTTTCAATTTCACAAGTCGTTGGGGAAACGACCCGGGTGATCATACTTCCCGGTTAAATATACGTATTATATATTATATATATATATATATATCTTTTAAGAGTGAATTTTCCTTAGGGAATTTTCTTAATTGCTCTTGTGGTATTATATCGTATATTTTATTAGTATATAAAACTACCATCAGTTTTTGGCGCCGTTGCCGGGGACTTGTGTTAAAGATTCCTTCGTTTTACGTTTGTTGATTTGGTTTGAAGATCCTTTCGTCCTCGAAAGTTTCATTTTTGTTAAATATTTCAAAAATCCAAAAAAATAAAAAATATAAAAAGTAAAAAATATTTTCTTTTTCTTTTTAGTATAATTATCATAAAAACATATAAAAAAATCAAAAATATAAAAAAATTGTCCTTAAAAAGAAATAAAATACACAAAGTTGGTAAAAGAACACCAACATATAATACCTTCAATTGAGGTATTATCATAAATAAGTTCCGGTGAACTTGAAAAGTTCCCAAATCGAACCAAAGATTCAAAAACTTGTCATTTGTGTCACTTACGAAATACGGCTCACCTTAAGAAGCAATTTTTAAGAGCTACCGTGAAGTAAGTTGATTATTTGGTTTAAGTTGTCTCTCGTTTTGTCCGTAAATAAAATATGTTGTTTAAAGAATCGAAAAAACCAAAAATAATCTTCTTTTTCTTCTTATCCATTTAATTCTTTTCCTTAACCCTCTAAATTGTTTAATTCTTATGGCGTCTCATCGTTTGAATCCCCTTTACGCAATTAAGGAATGCATGACTTGTGGAAGTTTGTACACTAGAGAATGTTGTTCAATAGGAAGTCTTGGAAACAAGATTCTTGTTCCCGAACCCGAATCTTCTCCGTGTTGTGCAAAGTGTGGAACCCCGGTTGATGGTCCGTATTGTCGTGGATGTGCTCTTTTACGAAAGAATTTCAAGGAAGATTTGCTTACATATTGTGGTGAAAATGAAACTTCCAAAGACTTTGAAGATATTTCCGAATCATCCGATGACAATACCAACGTTATTAATGCTCTTCAAGAGCCAATCGTTGTCAATCAAGACCCCGGTAAAAAGTCTTCGCAAGGTCCTCCACTTATTAACCAAAACTGTTGTTACGAGTGCGGTGATTCATTAGATGGAATTTTTTGTCAACAATGCATTTGCAAGTTTTGTGGGAAAGGTGCTCATTACGGTTATAATTGTCCACCAAAAGTTCTGATTATCTCTAATCCAGAACAATACGATCAAACCATTAATGAGTTCCCACATATTTTGCCAAATGTTCATCCTACATGCAATTATGAAGATGAGAATTCATTCATCTATGATTCCAAACCTCATTCTTTCAATGTTTCTCCAAGTGTTTTCTGTAACATTCCATATTTTCAGGTCATTTACAATACTATTTAATTTCACTATTTTTTTTTTCTCGTATGTGTTCGCTTTTAATTTTAATCGTTAAGCTAAATCGCGTAGACTGAAAATGATCATACAATGTAAACGGGCATTTAACAATTAAATGTTTACATCAAGCAAGTGTTATATGATTATTATGAGGATAATTAATGACTTTGTTCATCTTATTTTTATTGGCTACGTAAAAAGCTTACGTTTCACGATAAAATGCGTTTAGGCATTCCCGGAAGTTCCAAAACCTAACTACGCCTAAACAAATACCCACGATTATACCCAATACCCAAAATAATAAATATAACATCACATATAAGTTTATATGCCGAAATTTTGAGGTTATGACCAAAACTTATCAACTTGCTAAATATCTAGATATTATAAATATCTAGATATTATAAGAAACCACTTAACCTTGAGCAAGGGTTAGAAAGTAACCATGGTTAGGTTAGTTAGATATTTTGACTATATATAGCATGCATATACTCTTCCTTTCTTAAACACTTAACACATACTCTTTCTCTCCTTTCTCTCTATATAAGCCACGGCCAAATAAGCTCATATAAGCTATCCATACGAAATTTTCCTACAATCTATACAACCCTTTACACATCAATCCTAAGGCATACTAAAGTGTTTTCAAGCATCGGTTCATCATTTGCAAGGTTTAAGGAAGAAAAGGGAAGATTAGGGTTTCAAACCTAATCTAGGGTTTATAAGCTTGTAAGCTTTGGTTTTGAGTCTAAACACGGGTTTAGCATTTATTTCTCATCTCATACATCATCCCTAAGGTCTTCCTAATTCCTTTATACTTTTTATTATCATTATTTTATGTATTATATGTTAATTATGGCTATAATCACCACTAAGGACTTTTTAATATGTAAAATGAGTTTTCATTTATGCTTATGATTTTATGCACTTATTCTTATGTCATATGGTCATATATATCATGGAAAAATAAATGTAAAAGTATGTTAACCTATGGATTAAGTATAAACATGTTTAGGTTAAATTAGGGTTTTATAAGGTTACTTAATCTTCACATGTGAAAATAATGGAAAGTAAATTGTTAAACTTGTTAATCATGGACAAATGGAAAATATATGGACTAATGGACATTAATATAAGTATCACATATGTTACATATAGTTATTAGGGTTTTTAAAGTAAACTACTAAATTAAATAATGCATAAAACAAGTTTTAAACACATTTTGGAAAAATAATATCTTAGGGGCTGTTTTGTAATTCGAAATTACATATATGTTTTATGATTTTATAAAATACTACATGTCACAAGGATCGATGGGTCATAAAGAACTCGAAAAACCGATTAATAACGAAGAAGATACGCCATTTACAAGTTTACGATAGTTAATACTTTTATAAAACAAATTTTATAAAAAGTACTATTCATTTCAGAAACTTATACTTTATAAACATCAATAATATGATAAAACTTTTAATTACGAGAACGTGTTCGAAAGAATCACTAAAAACGGAGCTATAACGAATAAGATACGGCTAAAACGGGTTTTACGTTAATTAAAACTAAAAACGAGTAAAATAGCTGTCGTGAACAGTAAAAAAAACACTATTCATCGCAGAATATCAAAAACTTGAAAATGTTATATTTTGATCACTCGTCTTACTACGAAGACGTGGGCGTAAGAAACGCGAGCAACGGACTTAAAACGACCAAATTAGGTCATTTTTACGAAAAGTATATTTATAAACGTTTTCACTTTATAAATATTATTTTACTAAAACGACTAGTCGGTGATTATGCTATATAGAATATTACGTGGTTATCAAAGTGATATAATACTAGGGAGTTTCATAATGAGGCCTCTTCGGATGGCGTATCGACGAGTTGTTGGATTTACGATTTAAAGTGTCCTAACTCCTCGTACGTCATGTCATGACCTCTTTAATTATGATAGCCCGAACGATAGTACGATGTAACAACTATAAGATTATATTCAATGTTATTAATTAAAGTACTCGGTACTTATACGACCTTAATTTAAATAGGTTGCATCTAAACGTTTTGACGTGGCATTTTATTATGCTATTGGACTATCAGTACTCAAGGTGAGTCATAGCCCCTTTTTTATACTTAATTGTTTTACCAACTCTAAGGGGTGAATTACATGTTGTTTTATATTGGACACAAGTGTTTTTCTATGTGTTTTGAAGTGTTTTTAAACTGTATGCTATCCAGATTATGCCTGAAATATTATTGCCTAAGTTACCACTATTGCCAATTAATGTTCTACTTATATCATGAATGTTCAATTGCTATTGTAGTGAGAGCGAGTGTTGTGGATTATATCTATCGAGACTGACAATCCTACTGGAATTTCTGTCACAAGTTTACCATGGTGCATTTAAATTGTGAATACTTTTAGGTTGTTGGCAAAGCATCCTATACATTTGGCGGCACAAACTAGTTAAGGCTTCGGGGTCATAGTACTGGTTTGATTACAGTTTATTACGTTAAGGTTCGGTGTCATGAGCTTAGGGCAATAATACATGTTTTAGACTATTGAATGTGTTTCATAGTCTACTATTACTTAAATCTTGTGGTCCACGCTATTTCCTGATAAACCTATGAATTCACTCAACAATTTTGTTGACGTTTTAGCATGTTTTAATCTCAGGTGCTGAGGCATAAGCTTGGATGGGAGCCGTGACGGATATCTATTAGAGGGATTCTGATTTCTTAAATTCAATGAAACTTTTGTCTTATAAAATCTTAATGTCTTTTTATCAAAACTATGGGACCTAACGTGAAAACTCTGATCTTTTGTAATGACATTGAATGAATCTTATTTTTAACGTCCATTTAAGGTCGTTTTCTATATCTTGATTTTTGTACTTTGACGTAGCACCCCATTGTTACCTTTCCGCTGCGACCTGATTTTGGGGGTGTTACAGATGGTACCAGAGCCAAGGTTATAGGGAACTGGGTCATTTTCAAAACCTAGTCTATAACTACAAAGTTTAAAGATTTTCTTTTCTTTCATTTTCAAATTTACAGAATCCTTCATCGCTATCCGATATCCACGCGCGCGTATTCCCCGATCCTTACTTGCTTTTCTGATTATCATTATTGCATTATATATAACCTTATATATATAATACTTGGTTTAAATTCGATCTCTTACGTCTATCTTTTGACATATCAATATCTATTTCTATCGGTCAATTATACCCTGATTAATTCTTAATTATTTGCATCATCCTTCTATTTCCTTTCTCCGTTATTATCATATGCCATGACTCTGCATACCAGTGCCTTTGGACGAGATCGAGATTGATGAAAATCTTTGTTTTGTTGAAGAACCTCTTGAGATCGTGGAACGAGATGTGAAGAAGCTAAAGCGAAGAAGAATCCCATTAGTCAAAGTTCGTTGGAACTCTCGGCAAGGAGTTGAGTATACCTGGGAATGAGAAGACCAATTCCGGATCAAATATCCGCATCTTTTCTCCGAACCCGTACCTTCGTCAAATGTTGCAACTTGAGCCTTGTGGGCAAGGCTCATCTAACGGGGAAGGACTGTAACATTCCGTATTTTTAGGTCATTTACAATACTATTTAATTTCACTATTTATTTTTTTTCTCGTACGTGTTCGCTTTTAATTTTAATCGTTAAGCTAAATCGCGTAGACTGAAAATGATCATACAATGTAAACGGGCATTAAATAATTAAATGTTTACATCAAGAAAGTGTAATATGATTATTATAAGGATAATTAATAACTTTTTTCATCATATTTTTTATTGGTTACGTAAAATGCTTACGTTTCACGATAAAATGCGTTTAGGCATTCCCGGAAGTTTCAAAACCTAACTACGCCTTAATGATAATCAAAAGAGCAAGTACGGATCAGGGTATGCGCGCAGCGATAATCGGGATCAGCGATGAAGGAATCTGTAAATTTGAAAAATGGAAAGAAAGGAAAAATTTAAAATTTATGGTTATAGACTAGTTTTTAAAATATGACCCAGTTCCCTATAACCTTGGCTCTGGTACCAATCTGTAACACCCCCACCACCCCAAAATCGATATGCAGCGGAATGTAACATTGGTGGTCTACGTCAAAGGTACAACAATCAAGAATAATTGGAAACTAACCTAAAATGGCGTTTTAAACAAGAACAACGATGCATTATACAAAATCAGAGTTTATACATTAGGTCCCAAATAATTTTGAAAAGAAAAGACATACTACAATAAGTTCTTTAAAAACAAAAGCTTAATATCCCAAAGACACATAAGTTTTTATAGATAAAGTTGCATCGAATTAATTAAAACACATAATCCGTTTCATCGATATCCACACGCTCCCATCCACAGGCTTATATCTGAGGACCTGAATTAAACATCCTAAAGGTCAACCCAAGGTGTGAGTGAATTCATAGTTTATAGTAAAAGAGTGGACCACAAGATTTAAGTGATGGTGGACTAAGTACGTATTCCGAAGTCCAAAAACATGTATTATTGCACTAAGCTCATGACCCCGAAGCCTTAACTGTTTTTATGCCCCCAAGTTGGTAGGGTTGTCCTGCCAAACACCAACCAAGAAGTTATTTTTTAAAGTTAAATGCAACAGGGTCAACTTGTGACCAAAATTCAAGTGGGGATTTGTTAGTCCTCGATATATCTATCCCCAACACTACCTCCACAATAGAGGTAAAATTGACGGTTCATGATATGGTAGATGACTTTAGATGCATTGTGGTAACTTTATGCTAATAATATGCAGGTAATAATCTGGATAGCATACAGTTTAAAACAAAACACTTGTGTCCGTAGTAAAACAAGCATGTAATTCCACCCCGTAGAGTTTATAAAACAAGGAGATAGAAATGGGGGCTATGAACTCACCTTAGGAGTGAAGTGATGAAATAATCAGGTAAAATGGCAGAAAACGTATCACGAAATATCCGAAAGCAACCTAAGTAAATAATTGGTCCGAATCAAACTCAATTACTTCTGCTAATAATCTACCAAAGTACAATCCTATAATAGTAATCATCATACAATCGTTGGGCTATCATAATTAAGAAGGCTCAGACATACGTAACGAGGAGCTAGGACACTTTAAAAAATCTAATCCAACAGTTCGTCAATACGACCTCCCGAAGAGGCTCATTATGAATTCCCTAGTAATATAGCACTTGATAACTAATACCACATATAGGTCTATATAGCTCAATCACCATCTAATTGTTTTGGAAAAAAATTGGGTTGATTAAGTAAAAACGTTTATAATTATCGTTTTAGTAAATATAACATAACTTTTGCGTTTTAAGCCCTAATTTGACGTTTCTTATGCCCACGCTTTCGTACAAAGACGAGTGATCAAAATATTAGATATTAAAATTTTCAACTTTTGTTGTGAATAGTAATTTTACTGTTCACAGACATCTATAAACCCGTTTTTTAAACTTTAAATTAGCGAAAAACTCCCCCCCCCCCCCTAAATGTCGTATTTTAAGTCGTTATAAGTTCCGTTTTTTAGCGATTCTTTCGATACATCTCGTATTAAAAAGTTATATCATATATTTGATGTTTTAAAAATATAACTTTCTGTAATGAATAGTAATTTTTATAAAAATAGTTTTATAAACCCGGTATTAACGTAAATCGTATTTTTATCGTATCTTTTTCGTTATAAATCGGTTTTTCAAGTTTCTTATCATTTTGGAATCGTCATGAGGCGTATTATTTTTATAAAAAGTCAAAACCTACTGTATAAGTGTCGAATTTAAATAGCCCTTTATTATCCAAGAGTAATACTCTTAAACACTTTTCAAAACCCTAATTTAAAACATAATCATGTTTATACTTAAACAACATGTTAACATACTTATAGATCCATTATTCCATGATATATACAACAACATGACATAAGAAAAAGTGTATAATTTCATAACCATAGGTAAAAACTCTTTTTACATATTCAAAGGTTCTAAATGGTGATTTAGCTATAAAGAACATGTAAACACATAAAATCATGAAATGAAAAGTAAAAAGTATTTAGGATTACCTTAGGAAGTGAAGAATGATGAAGAACAAATGATCTAAACCCCCTTGTTTTTGGATATCAAAAACCCAGATTATAACACTAAAAAATCCTTAAACCCTTTTGAAACCCTAATCTTGCACAAACTTCTTAAAATCTTCGAAACAGAAATCAACCCTCCGATCTTTCTAGAACACCTTAGAATAGATGTAAGAACACTTGTATTTGATCTAGTGAAAACAAAAGTTATGGATGTTTTTATGGGAGATGGTTTTTGAGGCCGTGTAGTATAAATATGTAGAGAAAATGAGAGTAATTTGAAAAAATTTTGTAAGAAATATCTTTATGATTTTATGTTTTCTAGTTTAGAGCTTTATATAGGCTAACTAAGAGGTTAAGGAACCTTTAGTTAAGTTAACTATGGTTAAGTTTACAGGAAAATATCAAAAAAGATATTTTTGATAAATCCTAAAAGATATTTTTTGATAAATAGCTAAAAGATATTTTTGATAAACTATCTAACAAATCACTAACAAATATCAAGGGTTATTTAGGGCTTATTTAGTGATTTGTGATTTTTCGTGTTCCCCAACGCGTTTTTATTGCGCAACGTAAACGTATTACGTAACCGACAAAAAAAAAAATAAAAAAGGTTGAATTAAAATTTTTCCTACAATTAGTAATATGGCTTGCTAACGAATACTTTAATTCGTTTTGGTGTCCGTTTACATTAATCGTATGATTTATTAGTTTAACGCGATTTAAACCTGATACTTAATATAAAAGCGAACGTGTAACGAAAAAAAAATACTAAAAAAAATAACTCGTAAAATAGAGATGACTCGAAAATGACCTAAAAATATGAATGAAAAAGACATTGCATTTAGTTGTACTTATTAGCTTGGAGCTCTCCAATCCACTGCGCCTCCAGTTCAAAACGAAAAATATCCTGTCTGAGACTTCGTGGTCATCTCTATCAGATCTCGAATCTAGCATCGCAATAGCTTCAACCCTAAGTTCTGTGCTAGGATTTCCACCATAAACCAAGACAATCTTTAGTATTTCTTAATACTTAAGAATGTTTTTCAGACAGCATTCCAGCTGAAGTTCACACTGATTTGTTGAACCGGCTTGTTAAAAATTTTTGCGCGAACGCAACATCAGGCTAGTGCATTCTAACCGCATACATTAATGGATCCTACACCGAAGCATAAGGAATATTTTTCATACGAATCACCTCTTAGGCTTTGAGCACTTGTGATTTGTTCAAGTCAAGTCTTTCTTGCATGGGGATATGACCACGTTTGGAATTATCCATTTTATATCTCTTTAAGATCTTATCCATGTAAGCATTTTGACTAAGTCTAATTAATCGCTTCGATCTATCTCTATAGATTTTGATTCCAAGAATAAATGCTGCTTCCCCCAAATCCTTCATAGCAAAACACTTTCCAAGATAATCCTTTACACTTTGTAAACTTAGAATGTGATTACCCATGATGATTATGTCATCAACATATAAGATGAGGAATGTAACATTACTCCCACTAGCCTTTTGATATACACATGGCTCATCAAGATTTTGAGCAAATCCAAACCTTTTGATTTCCCCATCAAATCTTTTATTCCAGCTTCTTGATGCTTGCTTAAGACCATAAATGAATCTTTGAAGCTTGCATACTTTCCTAGGATGATTAGGATCAACAAAACCTTCAGGTTGCACCATATAGATGTCTTCATCAAGGTAACCATTTAAGAAGGCTGTTTTAACATCCATTTTCCATATCTCATAATCATAGTATGCTGCTATAGATATGAGAATTCTAATAGCTCTAATGTCAGCGACAGGTGAGAACGTTTCTTCATAATCAACCCCGTAGAGTTGAGTGTAACCCTTTGCTACAAGACGAGCTTTATAGACGTGTACAATACCATCCATGTCAGTCTTTTTCTTAAAAAGCCACTTGCTACCCAACGGTCATAACAAACCCAGGAGGAAGATCGACCAGACCCAAACCAATATTGTCCATCATGATTGTATTCCACATTCATAAGCATCTAAACCACTTATAAGATTCTGAATCCAACATTGCGGCTTTATAGCTAAGTGGGTTCATAAGATCCCCCTAGACTATGCTCCTCTACTTACCTCTCCATTAGACATAAGCGGATTGGAAGCATCGATGTGTCCATTTCAGGACCTACGAATCAGAATCACTTCCTCTTGTAGTGGTTCAAAACCCTCCACCTCTTGAGGAAGTTTGCTTAATGATATCAGAATGTTGTAGTATCTTCCTTCTCTTGATTCTTCAAGATCTACCACCGCCCTCTCACTGATTCTTAACTTAGAGACGTTTCTCAAAGAACTCAGCATACCTTGCAACAACAATTTTGTTTTCAGGTGGGAAGTGAAATAGTAACCCATCGTTTCCTTTGGGTATCCCTATGAAGGGTACATCTAAACAGATCCTTCTGTTCGAGTTTGTCAGGCGTATCTCTCTTCACAAGAGCCTCACATCCCCAGACCTTTAAGTAAGACAAGTTTGGAACTTTTCCATACCATAGTTCATATGGTGTCTTATCTACCTTCTTTGTTGGAACCATATTGAGAATGCGTGTTGCAGACTCTAGAGCATAATCCCAAAAGGATAAAGGCAGAGTTGTAAGATTCATCATAGATCGCACCATATCTAACAAAGTGCGGTTTCTCCTCTTAGACACTCCATTATGTTGTGGTGTGTATGGAGGAGTAAGCTATTGAACAATTCCGTTAGCTTTTAGATAGACATAAAACTCTTGGCAAATGTATTCGCCACACGATCTGATCGTATTGCCTAATGGGTCTTCCTCGAGTTGATTTTCACATAAACTTCATTTTTAAACGACTTTGAACGTTCAAAAGACCTCATGTATATGTTTAAGAAGATAAACAGAACCTAACGACTATAATCGCATTTCTGTGAATGTAATGAAGTAGCTAGCATCTTGTCTTGACACATGTCTAAGTGGACCACATACATCAGTATGTATTATTCCAAGAAGATCTTTTGCCCTTTCGTTACTATAAGGAAAAGGTTTATTTGTCATCTTGCCAGATAAACAAGATTCGTATTTATCACAAGATTCATCTCCGTTTGACTTTAACAGTCCATCAATGTTGCATAGCTGTTTAATTACGTACATGTTTTATAATGAGCAAGACGACAGTGCATAATAAGTGTCCAAGTTAGCTTACAATGTTTTAAATAGCTAACATTATAAATAGAATTAACATTTGGTACAAGATCATGCATATTCAATCATAAATACCATAAATCGATAAACTAACATAAAATAAAGAACAACATTCTTTGAAACTGAAATTCCTTAATCCGTAAAACAATGAACAAATCCATTGTCCACCAAAACGCGAAAACTGAAACTACAACTCTAGTTATAGTTAGGTGCGTAATGACAATTGTCTAAAACAAATCACACAAGGCCATGTGGTAAAACTAAGTCAAACTTCTAATTGCTTCTACTATGAGCACGAACCCATTACCCCCACGTATAATAAAGAGCTCCTTGTTCAGCTTCCTTTTAATCTAAAAAACCCTGTTTTGTAATACACATGTAGTACCCACAACCATGACAAACACCCATGAGTTTATTATTAGGTGAAATAAAATAATTCATTGTGAATATACCTGAAGAACTGCCAAAGCCAACTTGCTGTCTTTTTCTTCAACAACTCGCAAGATAAAACATGACAGTTTCCTTATCCTATGTCATACCTCCTTACAGTTTGTGGCAGGCCATCAACATCCTTAGTTGGGGCGCTCATAGCAGATAGGCTTAGGGTTTTTTAGGCTTAGGGATATAAACCATCTTATCCATTCCTGCCTTTAAACCTTATTGTTGCCTCTTTGCATTAAGCATTTCTTAATATGGCCTTCTGATTTTACCACCTTTAATCCATCAATACTTGTGGTGTTTTCAGCCATTTTAGTAAACCTTCTCATACTCAATAATCAAAGCATGAATTTCACCAATTGTCTTCCCCATGTTATGCACATTGTAATTTTTCTTACAAATCCCACAAAATTTTAGAAATGCCATTAAGAATTTAGCCCAACTGTGATATCTTGTGGTAGTAACATAACCAAGCCTTCCAGTTTCACTCCACATATAATCCTTCATCTTAAGGACATAGTCACAACCGGTTTTTCCCTCCTCTTGTTTGCAAAGCCAGGAAAAATTAGATTTAAGGTCAAACTTCTCCAATCAGCTTGTTTCCAAACATAGAACTAAGCTCTCTGAATCATTTTAAATTGATAGTTACAATTCAAAACTGTCCCTATGAAGATTCAGGGTCAACTCCAAGCATAAGACAAGCAATCTCAGTATGAGCATCATATAGAGCTGTCCACTGATCTACAACATTTGGTTCAGCAACATGCTCAGGAGCAGGAGGTAAAGGCTGTTCAATAACATGCATTTTCTTCTCGACTCTCAAGACTAACTTAAGTCGAGCAAACCCATTCATTGAAATCATTTACCAGAAAAGTTTTTCTTTTTCAAACATCGACCTGAAAGCCGAATGGTTTTAATGATTGAACAGGTATTGCCATCTACAAAAAACATAAAAGTTCAAGAATTTATTAATTTCGATAATACTCTCTTGAAGAAAATTAATATACACCCACTTATATTTAAATTAAACAATTATTTTCAAGGTTAGCGACCCAACTTGACATAATCCCCCCCCACTTCAGTTGATCTGCTAGTGATGGTGTATTAAAAGGAAATCAACGATTGATAATTCACAACTTTTGCAATTCCTACACCATATGGGACTTACTTTATATTATTAACAAATAATGTCTAGTAAGCATGTTTCATCCCATCTATGCCGCGTGTTAACAGGTCTAACCACAACAACGCTAAGTCGTCCAATTTCAAAACAATAATTATGTAACACTCACCGTCTTACGGAAAAGCGTATAATTACCTTGTGATTGCAAATCTACACACGTCTCACGCATAGTAAAGAGTAATCAAGAAGTGTTTTTACAAATTGGATGGCAATAACTTAGTTGGAAAAGGGTATTTTATTTGATGTGTCAAATATGTACGAAAAAGCATGCATACATCTTCGTATCATTGATTTTAATAAAAAAATTTACTCAATTGAGTTATTATTACGGTATCACCTATTATCATCGTATCTTATACATAAATAGTGAGACCTTAAAATTGACGATTCAACGTGTTTCCAAATCTAAAGAGTTATGTCTTTTTTCAAAAAAATAATAACACTGTAGTGACATGTCATGGTTCACGGTAACTCCAATCGAACGCACAAAGAAGCGGAGAATCAGGTCAGCGCGAAGCGTATTAAAAACCTGAATTCTTTAGGAATGTTGACCACTCCGCCTTAAACTTCTCTTATAGTTAGTTCTAGTGGATGAGCCGTACTTCCCATGAGTCCATAGCGTCTAGTTTTATTCATAAAAAAAACTTTAATTTTGGAAACACATTATGAACTATAAATTGCTAGTCTAATCATGGAAGATTTTATATCGGATGTAAGCCGAATCCACTTTTGACTGTTTGCATTATATAGTCCATAATAAATCTTATTTCGATAATCATTAGTCATGTTTATATTTGTTTTCTGAAAAACCCTTTTATTTTCTCACAAGTCAAGAACTTAAAATAAAACATATAAACATCAACTAAACTAAATAACATTTATTTAAACACACTTAACAATTAAGGCATGCAAACGTTAAATATGATCCTAATTATCTAATAATTAAAACATGCACATATTCATATAAGGCTCATTTGTCCTATAAACTCCGGCCACATCCATCGACAAAATCGATTGCGTAAGCCTTATACAAATATACACCACATAGCACATAAATCTTTTAACTATTTTAGGCCTCATTAATTCAATAATAAGGGTCTTCCCGAATTCATGAATCATGGACTTTACCATTAAAAAAATATTTAAAATTATGTGTATCTTGATCATATTTAAAACAAATCATTTTAACAATTAACAAGATTTAAATATCTAATATCAATCCATGATAAATTTGCATGATTTTATCTTGGATCTCCATTAACAATTAACAAAACTTAAAACTATTAACAATTAATACATCAAGTTTTATATATAAAATTGCTTACAACCTAGATCTCATCTAATTAATTTTATTAACCGTCAAGATTAAATCTTTTTAACAAAACCGCCCACCGGGGCATTAAAATTAATCACGAAACCCAAATTTGTCTAATTTTATTACTTGTAATTAAAGATTCTACACGATGGCTGGTGATGCCACTGTTGGTTTTTACAATCTAATTAACCATATTAATTAACACGAGTACGCAGCGGAATAAATGATCACGTGTAGAACACAATAATTAACAAGATAGAAAACATGTACCTTTTAGCACGAAACGATACACCGTTTAAAGGTAACCGTAAACACCGTCTTCTATATACGCGTGTGTATAACGTCACACGCGAAACCACCAAGAATCAAAGGTATGATTCCTCTAAGCTTCCACACACAATACGTTCTTAGCAAACAATGAAGTATGCTAGTACTAGTAGTGTATTAGCAAACGATCAACGAATCTTGACAATCAAGTAAACCGAACGAGTCTTGTTGTTGAAGATCGAACCTCTTAAGACCACGAAAAAACCTTTGTGGTTTTGTTGCGATCGAACCAAAAGGAAGAAAGCAACCGAACAAGAAGAAAACAATAAAACCAAAAACCTTTGATGGTTTTAAAGGTTTTTGTCGATCAAAGATAAAGCACAAAGATGATATATATGTTTTGGTTTAAAAGCATGCATCTGACCAAAAACTTCAACATATATATATATATATACTCTTATCTCTCCTAATCCCATTAGGGTTGTTATTTTTGAACCAACTAGGATTAAGGGGTTTTAAACCGCACCCTTTAATCTTCGGTTTATTCATAATTAGTCCTTTAACTTTTAACCGA
>BQNB010140357.1:0-17426 GCA_026074375.1 Tanacetum coccineum | reverse complement strand
CTACTAATTACTTCCATAAAAACCATAAAGATCAAAATTTTATCTATTTATCAACCTTATAAGACCCTTAAGCTCCGGCCTTAGATGATGGAAGGTTGAAATTAGAGATAAGAAAAGAAAGCAAAAAGTTAGGACAAATAAGCTATAAGCTAAGAGCTTTAATTCCAAAATATAAAGTATTTTGAAATAGAAAAAGCTAAAAGCTAGAAGATCTAAACTAATAAGCTATTTTAAAAACTTTTATAAAAACTAGATCTATTTTTAGAAATCAAAATCTAAATCTAATAAGCTAATAAGCTAATCGAATAAGCTCTTAATAAGCTAATCCAAAAACTATATGAAAAGTAGATCGAAAATAAGCCAAGTGCTTATTTCGAAAATATATAAGCTTAAAATCAATTCAAATAAGCTATAGAAGCTTAGTTGATTAAGAGATAATAAGCTATAAGCAATAAGCTCAAAGTAAGCTTAAAAAGAAAAGAAAAGAAAATAGAGGATTAGAAAAAGAATAAGCTCAAGTCACTTCCAACATAAACATCTTCATTAATAAGCTAAAAAGAGTTGATTACAATAAGCTAGATAAGCTATAAAAGCTTTTACAATAATACCAAAATAAGCTACACTATTCTACTCCTACTTCTAAATCTACACCTACTACTATGTGAAAAATAAATCTTAAATCTAACACCCACAATTGAGTCTGATGCGTTTCTTTTATAGCCAAAAGAGTGTGGGCAAAGTTATGATTTCATGGGAGGAGCGGGGTTGAGGAAATTTCCATGAAATTTCGTTATCTTCCAATCATTTGCATCCGAGTGATATCACTCGTATTGACAACAATTATTCCTTCAATCTTCCAATTGGTGAGTTCCACGTGGACATCTAGAAGCTTAAAACCATTGGTTGGTACACGAATAAATCATTTCACGAGCCAATTTCATACCAATCCAACTAAGAAGCATTGATACAACTGCCATGTGTTGGATTGTTACTAGCCAAAGATATTATAGTGGGAGAGCACATGTGGGTGTTTGATTGAATTAAAGGTCACGTGACCTTCATTCTCAATTTATAAACTCATTTCACTCGTTCACCAGTATGGATTGATGATACAATAATAGGACACACGCCATGCTTTGAATGGATGATGGAAAGGTAGTGGAGGAGCACATGATCTCATAAGAATTAAATTCAGAGCACGTGATCATTCTTGCTGCCTTCTTTGAATCTTTTATTCATGCGTTAATTGTAAGCCGAATGTTTCACTCATTTCTTCCTGGGCCTCTTTAGAAAACTAGGCCGAATGTTGCACTACTATTGATGGGCCGAGTCCATCTTTTACCATGGCTGGGTTTTACATTAAGAGTTGATAAATCTTTAGCTTTAATAAGTATGGGTCGATCCGACCCATATAAATGGTGTCGGGCCGGCTCAATAAGAGGTGAAGGCACCGCCAGACTCAAAATCTCGTACTCTTTCCAATGATATGCTCGGGGAATAATTACGACTTCGTCTTGATCTCGAAAAATAAGTAAACTTGATTGAATCGAACCCGAAAATTCCCGTTTTTGCATTGTTTTCAATCATTTGTACCTGTAAGACATAAAAACACAAACCAAACATATTTGCAATAATATTAAGCATATTTTATGTTTTTAGTCTGTTTATTAGTGTTTTCCGGGATATAAATGATGTGTGTTTCAGCGCACATCAAATTCCCCTACACTAAGCCATTGATGGTCCCACACGCAATGTTTATAAAACACACCTGGAAATAAATAATTTAACCCCCCCTCAACTCTTAACCTCCTCACAATCAAACAACAACAGAAAAGGTCCATCAAGAAAGTTCAAAAATCATTTAATTCGCAAGCGCCCCAGTCCTAACCACTTATTCAATAATAGATAAAAACTAAGATAAAAATTTTATAAAATTTATTTAACAAGGCTTTAAGATCGAGAGTTCGTCATCCTCAACTTTTCACAATCCCCAAACTAAGTTTAAAACGAAATCACAGCCAAATATAAGATTAGATGCTAACACTACTCATAAATGCTAATTGTGTAAGTATAAACTTAACTTTTCACTCCCTTATTCCTAAATCCTCTAAGGATATTATTTTTATTATTATTGGTGACAAATAAATTATGTCCTTATTATCATAAAGGTGCCCAGTTTAGACCATAATTAGTTTAAAATCATTTCCTAAAGAGACGATATGATATGGTAAGAATAAAATCTCTCTATATACTCCTCTCTATTAAGGTTTTAATTTTCGATCTCCTACCTCTCTTTAGGGGTTATCCTTTTTATTTCATCCGAAACAACTCAACTACGAGTCCAGAGACAAAGGCTTTATTTAGATAACCCTGGAGTCAAAATTGTGGAGCTTGTAAGTATGTAATCATAAATATTGGCAACATAGGCGAGAGAGAGCCTTCGGTCCTTTTAAACAACTGACACATTGTGCGTCCTATACCACGTCTATCACTCTCTGTAGTCTTATTTCGACACTTTCTGCTCGGTAATTTCCTCGACATTTTTAAGGCTGCAACACGGGAGCGACCCGATCCAAAATGCGCAGCAAAACTTTTTATCAGTCGCAGATCATTAATTAATACTATTGAGGTAGCCTTCTTTTGAAGACGGCCACATCGGGAGCGAACCGACCAGAGACGGTAAACTTTTATCAGCCCACAGTTGTTATTATTATTATTATTATTACCTCCACCCTTTAAACGACTGCAACATTGGGTGTCCTAACCGACAAGATGCAGTGGTCTTATTTCAACTTCGATTTATTACATTTTTATTATTATTATAGCCAAATTTCAAGTCCTGTGGTCTTTTAAACACGAGACATCCGGGCGGTCTAAACCACAAGAACCTGTAAGCTTATTTCCCCACAACCAGACAAAAACCATCGATTGTATACCTTAACTTCTCACCGAGAAGGAATCTCTACGAAGAGATTTAAACTAATAATACGCAAAAAACATAAAGGTAACTTTATTTATTTAACAATTATATTACGTTTATTAAGCCTAGTGGGGAGCAAAAAGCCACACTTAACCTCTATTAGCTCATAAAGAAGATCCAACTTACTCCACGCTATAACATCCAACTTATATTTAACTCTTATCAGTGTTTCGTATCTTTCTTTGCAAAATTTTAAAGTTTAGCAAACGCTTAGTCTAGAAAGCTAAAGGGAAAGCTAGAGTGAAACACTCGGTCAAGTAAAAAATATCCCTAGTTCTACGGACCTACTTATTACTAACATTTTTATATTTTTATATTTTTATATTTTATTTTCTTATCATCAATATTTTTACTTTTTTTACTACAAAATAAAATAAAGCAATATATATTTTGGTTAAAACGGGGTTGCGAGGGACACAGACAAGCAACAAGTATGATCAATTTCGACAAAATCTCCCCCCCCCCCACACTTAGAATGAAACATTGGCCTCAATGTTAAAAAATATCAGGTTTTACCCCCATATTTAGGAACAAAAAAGGCAAATGCAAAAAATTCTAAGTGTGAAAGGGAAAATAAAATTTTATATATAGCAAGGATCCAGTGAGAAGTAAATTAAAATAAGAAGTGATGAGAAATGACTAAAACTACATATTTGGGATGCAACGACTTTTATTAGATGCATTTCTATTCATCTAGATGCAGAAACCATTTCTCATCTATCTCTCTCTAAAAGTTTAATTTGATGTGTAGATGGTGCAAATTGATTTTCATGATTTGATATCGCTGCGCGCGTAGTAGAGGGGACCAAGGAAAACAAGAGAAATCATGAAATGCAAATCTAATAAACGAATACATGCATATAATTAAAAGCTAAAAAAATACATTATAATGCATCTAAGATTATAGAGATGCATCTAATTTAAGTCGGTGCATCCTCAGGATATAGTGCGACTAAAGTTACTTCTTATCCTTCTTATTTAAGAAAACTCTCATATTGATCATAACTCTCTTCTCTTCCTCCCTCTCTCTCTCTCTCTCTCTCTATATATATATATATATATATATATATATATATATATATATATATATATCTTTAAGTTGCAAAAACACCGCCCGATGGGCGGGTGGTAGTCGTGGGGTGGCGCTGTGTAGAATATCTTCTTTCTCTCTATCTCTCTCTCTAATTTTTAACAGAACACGTTTAATAAAATACGAACAATGTTAAATTATAATAGAGTAAATAACGAATACAAAATAACATGAATGATAATCCGATAAGAGGGAAAAAAAAACTTAATAAACTCTCCACATTACAAAGTATAAATGTACCAAATTCGCAAATTCTGGATATGATAAGATCTTTATTTACACATATTTGGTAGTCGTCTAAAGAATTAGGTTATAAATTACTACCGGTCTGTATCTCCGCGTGACGATGGGGGGAGTTGGTCGTAGAATTGGTATAATTACCGTCTGTATCTCACGAATAGTGACCTGAAATGTTCATATACTAAACAAATATAAGCATACACAATATCTAAAAATATAATACAGTTACATCAATAGGGTTTTAAGAAAAAAAGAGGCATACCTCAGACGATCATGTACTTCCCTTTGCTGTTAAAGAAAACTACAACCATGTATATTAAAAAAAGGAACAAAACTTAGAGGATAATTAACTCGTTTAAGTACTCGAAATATGAAAACTACTAATGCATCAAGATAGAATGGATTTGATTAGTTCCTGCATGTTAGCCACACAAATTAATATGATAAAATGGCCATGTAAAACGTCTTAACTAAAATCCATATCTAAATTTAGCAATTTAATTATAAATAGCTATTGCAAGATAGTGGTGAGATTAAGCCTGGTCCACAAGCTTTCTCAAGTTTCTCCACTTATGGGCATTTTAGGTATTTGATAGTTAGTCAAAGACTCTTATTAACATTAGGCCAAGTCAAGCATGACGCACGACAATTGTTGACCACAAAAGGTCAAAGGTTCACCTCTCCGTCTAGCAATTTGTACATCTGCCTTAAAATTTGATTGAGAATAAATCACCTACTGCTTTCTATAGAATTACATGTGGGAATACTGTTCAACTTGCTCCAAAAAAGGATGAATAACTGCTCTAAGTAATTTTAAAAAAACACACACATTGAAAATGCATTTTCTAAATAAATAAAAATATCAGGAGTGTAAAGGATAGACATAAACACCTTCAGATTCAGGCACTGCAGATGCTTTAGTTCTTCATGACATGTCCGCAATCCGCAAAAGCAAAAAAGAGGTACCTTGAAGTTTACATAACAAAAGCAGTTTGCTCGAGTAAGGCCTATTACATAAAGAAAAATTGATCCATGAGTTGTTTACGCACGATGGAAAATGAGGTTCAAAGAGACAAAGAATATCAATAGTTGGAAAAGCATCAGCCACAAGACAAATTCGGTCATTTAGTTACCATCCCATCCATTTTTGAGGTGAACTGTCCACCACATTGCTGCTTCAACTTTGAGAGAATCAATCTTTCATGATCATCATTTGCACTCTTATCAAAAAGTAAACGCCAAGAAAGCTTTTTCCTACAACCAGAAAATACAGAAATTTAGTTACTCAAATTAGAGTCTTGGAACAACAGCTAAAGATTAAACATCTATAATACAGTCAAATCTACTATAGTTGTTGATATGTTATTAATCTTCTTCGCAATATTATCAATAATAATCATCCATAAGTGACTTGCTCATCCATAAGCTGGTTTTACATTCTCGTGATTCATGGGGCTAACATTGCCAGCTAGCATACCATACAGTTCAAAAGCCATCTAAAAAATATGTAATTCATCCAACATTGATAATAGCATTAATCTGAACAGACCATATCTGAGATCATAACTATCATGTTTTTTATTTAGAAAAAATGGAGGAAAAATGTTTGTGGGTAAACCTGTGTAGACATGTAGTAAAAAGTATCTTTTCACTTTGAGCCCGTCTTTACGTGTAATTGTAAGCCAACCCACCCGACCCACCCATCTTGCCACCTCTAGTGTGTACGAATAGAAGTGGCTGAATGCATAATGTAGGCATCTGTCTTTAGCTACAATTTTGATAATTCACTAATGGGTGATCAAGATAACATTATAATTGTACTATCCACTACAAACAACTGTATAACCTTTCTTGCAAAATGATTAATGAGTAAGTTTGGGTGATACATAAGATGTAACTAAAAAACCATCCCTTGGTGCTTTAGGTCTGATACAAGTCTTGCAACATGTGTTCATACGGTTCCATATAAAAATGGCATGTTTGTGTATGTCAAAATGCCATATATAATAGTTTAAACATTAATCCGGTAATAATTAACATACATGGGAACACAATTGTGTGTGTATAGCTCCAAGATAATGCTTGACCAATCATTCGGTTCCAACTTCCCATAGCTTCATAGAAGAATCCTTTCTACGTGAAAGAACATACCCAAACAAAAAAGAAATCAGTAGTGATTATCTTTTTGTAATATGAATTTGCCATTACTTCTCATACTATCTTGTATTAGACAAGAGACAAAAAAAATACATAATGTTGTTTAAATAACAGTTTTTGTAATCATATTTTAAACGTTAAATAGATTTATAAATGAAAATGTTTGGAGGAAGGAAGCATTGGCAGGTCAATCTAACCAGCTTATTTTATCCACCTCTTGTCTTTTATGGAATATCTATATTTTTGTTTAAGAAGGTTTATCTAAGTGACTATATTTAAATCCTGACCAAAAATGCAAAAATATGGTTATTCATACATGACAATAACTGAAATTTAAATGGCAGAGGAAAACAATGTGTACCTTTGATCTTTGGTAAATCGAGGCTGTTACATGCATGCCACCTGTACATAAATATCTCACCTGCATGACCACAAACACAGATAACTTCTCTTCAAGACAACAGCTTTTCGGGTCATCATTCATGAGAAAATGTGTCACGCCATTTTACTTACGAATGGGTAAAATACAAATAAAATGCTAAAAAAAAAAAAAAGTAAATGTGTCTACAAAACTCGCACAATGTGGTTTGAAGGGTTAAAATGGTAAAACCTACTTACACAATTTTGTGCAGTTTATCCTTTAAACTTCTTTTTTTCAAATGTTTCTTCCTTTAACTTTTGTATATTATATTGTATTTAACTAACCATTTTTCATCACTTAATCGATCAAATCAACCTTGTTTTTTGTCATTAATTGTATAATACTTAAAAGAATTTGTACATAGAGAAAAATTGTGGAAAAATTAACCAAGAAAAGGTTAAGGGGCTAAATCATTGCAAAAAAAGTCCAATCAGTGTTATGCTAATAACACGATGAAACTATACTGATTTTCTCATTATCAACCCTGTTTAGTTTAATAAATAAAAAATTTCTACATCATTGATTCATTAAATCAGATTATTATTGAAAAGTTAAAACTTTTGCAATCAAATGTTTTAGGCCAAACTTTTTTACATTCCAAATAAAAAACTAAACTAAAAGTGTTTTGGGTCGATCTAACCAGCTTTGACCTATTACAAACCTCCTAACCCGCCTATTTTACCTTGCCTAATTAGTTTTAAAGAGGATTCCAACCTGATTTATTGCAATGTTAACACCAGTTCCCTGTACATTTGCCGAGAGGTAGCACTAAAAAGTGTTGACGTCATACAAATGTGGAACATGATGATCCATCACAGCCAGAAGAAAATTGCTAGATGGATGAAAAGATATTGACCAAACATTGTGAGTGTCCTGTAACAATCAAACATCAAGAATTAAATCCTTAACATCTAAAAAACTCTCTATCACAAAGTTTTGTATTAAAATTTGGCGTGAGATAATGGAATTCAACCATGGATAACCTAATCAGTGGCACATACACCCAATTTAATTTTATTATGTTTAAGCTGGTGCGTGTGTACAAACATAGTTGATGCCATAGTTTCTTGAATTTACTACCAGTAATACAAGTACTTGTGCATAGTATGCTTATTTTGTATCTGTTACAAGAAACACATACATGTGCACTTGTGCATAGATATAAACTGCAACTTACATGTAATACAGTATGATTGCCTAGCTCCATTTGGTTTAAATTTAATGGCATACAATGGTGTATATACAGAATGTTTGGGTTTGTTGATCACTTTTTACATTTATATACATGAAATTGGTCTAATATGCGCTGATGTTAGACAGATAAATATTCATGGAGGTGTACTTTTTATCTTTCTTGTACATAATTATCTTTTCCTTTTTACTTATTGCAGAATGTAGTGGGAATCGCCTAAGTGCTGCAATGCTCTAGGCTAGAAAGTGTGCACGTTATTGGTTGCCTAGATGTGGTGGTTCAAGCAGTTCAAACTCAGGTGAACTAACTTTTATGGTTTTCTTAACAAAATTTCAAATCATGTCCTATCTTCGTTATCCTATTAAAAATTGTGCAGATAATACAAAAACAGAAACAACATAATCCAGAATTGAGAGGTCCTAAGTTGAACTTAATATAAAACATATAATGTTCTGAATCACCTTGATTGTGACTGGTCTGTCTCTGCCCATAAATGAAGTGGTAGTGAACAATGTGTAGAACCCCTGGACTGCATAGAAGCTTCAAAATATGAGTCTATACCATGTATCACAATATATTTTCCTCTACATAACCATAAAAACAGATACTAATTAATGAACATCGACAACAACAAAAAACTATTTAAAGCTTTCATGACTATCTCATACCTGTTAGGCAATATTTAAATGCATATGTAAAGGAATCTAAATTATTTATTGATCTTCGAAGCTGCAAGATAATACATAACAATTAAAAATCTAGCTTATGAGTCAAAAATAAGCCTACTAATAACATTTCTCGTATACCTCTACTGCTTAGACGCTATGGTACTGAGCTCACAATACTTGAGTCCTCGTCGCCATTCCTGTATGCGTTACAGATTTTCCCTTACTAGGGGTGAAAACTATCCTTGCTCCACGTGCCTTTTCCTGAGATCTAATATAACCCACTTACAATATACAACAAGTGCATAGAACAAAAGGTGATAAAGTTTAAGTGAATATGGAACCAAAAAACAAAACATAACCAAGCGAGCATCAGTTATCCTCACATCCATGTAGCAACTGCAGAATTCCCCCAAAAAAATAGAACATAGATTTATCATGTATCAGGTGTGAAACCTGCCATCCTTAAAATAGGTTTGTGTCTTGTTCGAGTCACTAAAATATGGCTACAAATTAACACAATACAGCCAGAAAATAAACATAATGACCACATAGTGACCAACTAACCTCTTTCTTTGTCCAACCTGCTTGTGATGAACGTTTAGATTGACCAATGCTTCTGCAGTCAAAATTACAAACAAAAAATGAATCAACGAACTTCATTTTGCAGTCAAGTATATCTGCTTCTATAAATTGTATTTTCGAAATGAATCTGTTACAGATATTTACATTTTTGTTGCATTTCAAAACTTTCAGATATGTTGGTGTAAAATCAATCTTAGAAAAGTAAGAAATCTAAGTCACATGTCTCTTCTCCCTCCAAGTCCAATACTTAGTTGTCGCTTTAGTTTGTGGAATCTCATGTTCCAAGATCAATTTTTAGAGCAAAAATAGAACTTGTTAAATTAATTGACTTGACCATGATACGAGCTACAAACTCCTGTGTTTGCTGAGCACACTCCTCGATAAACCTTTAGACCCATGTACGTCATTTCCATGTTTCTCACCTATAGTTTATTACACTGTTATAACACTTTTATCAATTGCAAGATCTTAATGCACATGTATAGACGTCAAAGCACCAAACCTTTCATTTAGGCACCTAATTAACTTTCTAAAATATAAGATATCAAAATCCAACCAACATACGTGCAAGTAAACCCATAAATGCAGAGATCGGGTGAAATACATAAATGCAGCCATAATCAAAAGCCATATTATAATATGAAAGACATAATCAAAATCCATATTGTAATATGAAAGCCATAATCAAGCTGACAATGTGTTCAATATAAGCTTGTGCCCATGTGTATATATTCCTATAGGATAGTGGTGATTACATGTATTCCACTGCTCAATTGCTCTGTCAACAATAAGAAATAAGAATTTAAATTTTAAACAACAAAAGACAACCAATCAGATTGTTACTTACCGCGAAGAACATACCTAATGCTACTCGCAGATGTAAAAGTTAGTCTTGTCGGATATTGTTTATTCAAACAAACATGAAAATCATTCCATCGCCTCAAATACTTAAACATGGACATAATACTATGATTAACTAAAAGAGATAGCAGACATACACTCCTAATCTATTTCCGCTAGAAAATAAACCAAAAAGTATTAAACTTGATAGGAAGAGCCTATTGTTTGGAATGTATTGCTTCTCCTTATGAATCTACGCAGCAAGCAGTGACAACCAATATAAGTAAGGACATTCAGTAGTGCCCTTGAGTGTACTTACTTTAAAATAACCCAATACTATAATAAAGGCTTCTTAAACACCTTATCTCAAGCTCTAATGATCAACATGTTGCAGGTAACAGCAACTTATGATATTGCTGGTGCACGTGACCTTATACTTCCTTGAACCTAAACATGGAGACATGTACATTTAAGCCTAAACATTTTTATTAGAAATCAACATGATCTTAAAATCAAAAAACATGTACTTATTTTTATACTAGTAATTTGTCTTTACTCTTGTCCATACAAAAACATTTGAACCCTGCTTTGGCAAATTCAATTTCCATAATCTTTCATCGCATCCCAATAACACATGATTATGAAATAGAGATAAATAAGAACACTTACCAATTAAAACTAATGATCTTGAATTCAATAATGCAAAAATCATAAAACATCAAAACGAATAACATACCAGATATTAAAGCTGATGTTTTGTATTCGGCAGTCTACACATTAAATCCTGCACGCATAGAAAAACAAAAACTATATCACAAGTTACTGTAAGAATTGTAAATGGCAGAACTAATGCATCACATTAACTAACAATCTTAAGATGATGACACCGCATACACGTAATTCAATCTTCCATCAAGGGTAGAATTGTAGTATAATAAAATATAAAATTTACAAACCTTTGATTGGTGAAGCTCTCATTTTGTTTCTGTTGATGGACAAGGTTTTAATTTTGAATCCGATGTTTCATAATTGTGGTTTAATTTGATGAGCGTGATTTGTTTTTTATTGAGAGAAGATTGGAAAAATCTCATAAATTTGGTTATTCGATTGCAAATTTATATCTTAGCTTCTTTTTAGGCAACTATATGCGTTTCTGTTTGACTTTGAAATATTAAATTTGCAAAATTTATCATTAATTGCGGTTTCAAATTCAAATTAATATGTTGTAATGTCATTTATTGTTTTGTTTTTTCAAAAGTAATCACAACTTCTGGCTTAGTTCAGTGGTTGAGAAGCTTGTTTGTGTAGCATAGAACTCAAGTTCGAATCTTGCAATAGACTTTTTAGCACCATTTATTTCCAGGATTTCAGAAATGCATACATGGCAAAATTAATACACACGTAGATACATAAATGTCTACGTGTCATTCGGGTGGTGGCATAAATAGTTGCATAGGTGAAAATCATGAATGTCTATGTGGCATAATTAGATGCATATGTGGAGTTTCTTGAATGATGATGTGGCGTTTATGTTGCATATGTGGCATTCATATATCCACTTATATATAATCTAAGATATATATGATCAGGATTAAGGATTCCCAGGATATAAACATGAAGATGATCGAAGACCGCGTGATTGGAGGATTAAAAACAAGCACGAAGATCTTCAAGATCAAAGGGAGTCCTGCAAGCAAAAACGGACACCCACAAAACACAACAAGGAGAGAAGCACTCCCCCACACTTATTCATTACTAATACTACTACTAAACTAATATATTATTACTACTAAGAAAAATAGAAAGAGGAAGAGAACACGGGTTGCCTCCCGAGGAGCACTTGTTTTTGTTCGAGTCTCTAGCTTGACTCTAGTGTTATTTCATTTTAGGTCCATGGTCAAATCCATCACCCGTTGTGAGGTGAGGATGGTAATAGCGATACATCACCTCCTTCGGTGAGTATGCAGCAGGACGGAGATATGACATATGATGAAAACCTAAATAAGAGGTCTCCATCACCCTCGTCGTTCCCCCCGACTGTGTCAGGGAGAAGAAAGGATCAAATCTTTCCACTTCCCTTAAGCAAATCTGCTTAGGATCGGGAAGTGGTGTGACAAGCAAGGAAGACTCATCAATAACTAGAGTCGACTCAGGGGGGTCCAGACTACTAATGTCCTCAAACTCCTCATCAAAGAGTGGATTATCATACATAATGTAGAATCATCATTAAAGTCGAAGAGAGGGTTTGAGAAAGTCACATCATAAGATTCAGGTTTTGAATCATCACCTAAAGGCTCATCAGACATTCCTTTGGTCAAACTCAGATTTTTGAGTAAATGATTAAAAAGATACTTAACCAAATGCCTAGGCAAGCCAGCTACATCCTCGTTTTCCATCAAAAAGTCGACTACATATTCTCCTAGAGGCGAATTGATATCAAAATTTTCTTCCCTAACATCAGTGGTGGGCAAAGGTGTTGTAGCAGGCATATCACACTCTAAATCATCACAAACCGATGTCATCTCCGACTCCCTTGGGGTTAGGACAAGATCATCAACACTAGACTTTATGAATTCGTCATTTTCCCTTTTAGGAATAGTGCTAATAACCTCATCCCCCATTAAGAGGGTGTCTAAAGGTTCCTTGGCAGCTAAGAACGGTATGGATGGTGTGTATGCAGGAGGTGTGACAGGAGCGGTATAATGATCACTTAAACATCACTCCTTGTCATAAGTCACCTCTGTGTAATCGTCACTCCCCTCATGTTCTTTTAGAACAACAGGGGAATTGGCCTTTTGAGTTCTAAGAATTTTCTCTAAAATACTGTTATTTTCCCTCTATGAATGCATAAGACTATCAAAAACCAAATCCTGAGGGGGTGACTGGTTAATATGGTACTGTGGAGGTTGGTCAAAACAAGAAAAGTTATAATTGTTACCAGGATTAGGCTCATAGACAAGCTGGTTCCTGGTTTGACAATCAGAGCTATAATGGGGACCTTCACAGACCTCACAACAGTCGAACTGTTGTTAATGTGAGAAACTTTGTTGAAGTGTTTCACCAAAGGCTATGCGGAATCTAACTTTAGTGTTTAAGAAGAATAACAATGGTAATGGAATGAAACAGTGAATAACCAACAAGCCTTAATATTATTGATTGAATAATACGAGTACTTAAAAGTACTAGGGTTTACAAAACCTTAAAGCTATGAGAAAGGCTATGGAGGATCTATGTAAGTGATATGTATCTTTTTCTAAACTAAGAACTCCTTTTATAGATAAAGGGTCATGTACATGATAAGACCTAACTAGATCTCCTAAATCACAGGGATAATCAGAGTACATTCTATATATAACAATAACGCGTATTTGACTATCCGTATATCTTATCGTCATGCTGCAGTGGAAAGTCTTCAAGCAGTGGAAACCTTGCAGTGGGAAATATACTAACAGTGGGAAGTTCTTCTAACAGTGGGAACCATTCAACTAACAGTGGGAATCCCTTAGCATTTTGTTCCCAACAATCCTCCCCTAAACTTGATACTTCACTTTCAAATCAAGTTTCCAGAATAAAATGATTTCCTGAAGAGGATGCTTCAAACCCTTTATTCCTTCTTGAGCTGTCCTCTAATTAGGTTGATCATTTGAATCATATCTTCATTAAATTCACTTACTTCACACTTGTGATCAAGCATCTTCTTAAGTGTAGTCTTTTGAAAAGGATACTCAACATCATCAAGCATGTAGATAATCATTCCTTCCAATGACAAACAGTGTACTTTACATGATTTGTACATCTTCCAACTCTTAATAGGAGCTTCAAACTGCCATAGTAGATCAGTGGCAACAGGTTCAAACATGACCTTTAAAGGCCAAAACAGACATTTTCCATTGGGAGTTCTGTCTTGAACCTATATTTGACTAGTTTCCATAGTATGTTGTTCCCAAATCATCTCTGTCAAATCCTTAGCATAGATCAAAGTTGAGGATATACCTTATGGTGCTTTCCAACTTCTTATATCTGGTATACCTCCTTAGCTTGTCCTTGTTAAATTTCCAATCACATCTATGGGTACCTTGGGTACCTTGACAACTGAAGGAGTAATATTCACTGAAGTCTCTTCCCTAACTAGCATTGCCCATTGTTGAAGATTGATAAGTGTAAAATACACATATCCGTTTGTACCTAAAATGACCCAATTAAACCCAAAACAGACCAAAAATGGCAAAAATATGCTTGTATTTGTGTTTTGTATGTGCAGGTACGGATATATCAGAAATCACAAGAAAACCATCAAAAACAAGCAAACACGGACACGAGAACGGAAGAGCGTGCAAAAGCCGGAAGCCAAAGCCAGAAAAAGTCAACCTTCAGTCAAATTGGTCAAACTTTGGTCAACAAAAGTTAACCATAAAAAGACAAAAACCCACAATTACCATTTAAGGCCCTCAACTTTCCAAAAGTTACACAAATGGTCCCTAAGCCTAAATGGGCCATACCCGGATCCAAAAGCCCATTACCCTAGCCCAACCTTTTTTTTATAAAACCACAAGGGCCAATATTGCTATTTTCCAAAATCCCTTTTACCTTATACTTTTATAAACCAAAGAGAAGGACTAAAATTGCCACCACCCCAAAGTTCAAACCTGAATTACCCGTTTATAGTTAAAAAAGGGCGCTAAACCATTTTACTATTCATCCATCGTCTCCACTAGTTACCATGGGTAAAACAAGGGGCAAATCCAAATTAAGGGGTGATTAAGTCTATTCAAGTAAGCACAAGTAAGATGGCAGGGAGAGATTAGTCAAATCAAGCTTCTCATTAGCTCACTCTCAAGCTAAGGCCACGTGGCTATGGAAGAAAGCACAAGGAGAATTGGGATTTACTCTTGGATCACTCAGAGAAGTAGCACAAGCTGTCACATCAAGAATGACAGCTTGGCAATCCTTGAGTGTCCACACTTGATCCAACGGATGAGATCATTGATCCAATGATTGAAGAAATGGACGGGTAAGATTAGAAGAGGCGTGGGAAGCACTCAAGGGACTAGAAGCTTCTCAACAGGCTATAAAAGGCCCTCACTCACACACATGGATTATCTTCTTTTCCCAGTTTTAGAGTAGTAGTAGAATTAATCTTAGTTTTTGTTAAATATAATTTTCCTTTTAAAAGTAATTGTAATTTCTTTTATTCAAGCTTTGTAATCTGTTTTTGAAAGTTAATGAAATCATCAGTTTAGTTTTAATCATAAGTTTTTACTCACAAGCTCTCATAAGCTCAAAAGTTTGTTACTGTTCTAATAAGCTAATAAGCTCTCATCAGTCTCTAAGCTGGTGATTGAGCTAAAACTATTTTTCTAATTTACTTAAATCATAAAAAAAACAAGTTAAAAACCTTAGCTTATGGATATGGAGCTTTTGGAAGGGAGGCCAATTATGGAAGGGTCTCCAAGGACTTAACTGGCTTATTAAAGATAAGCCAGAGCTGTAGAAAAGCTCTAAGAGCATACTTGTGCCTTGTTAAGCTAGGCAAGTTGTAAGTTTCTCATTTACTTTCCTATTTTCATTTCTAGTTCAATAATTAGCTTAATAATTGCTTATTAGATTAGATTTGCTTAATTGCTCAAATTAGATGCTTATTAGTGCTTAATCCTCTTTAATAGTGCTTATTAGATTAGTTTAATCATCTGTTTTTGCTTAATTTAGTATAAATCTTATTATAGCTTTATTTGTTTTTAAATTTGCAAAAAACCAAAAAAAAACTTAGATTCTTAGATATAGCTTATTTGATTAATAAAAAATGTTTGTTAAGCTTGTTAAATGCTGTCTAGTATCTGGTAATTAGGTTTAGATCACTAGTTTTCTAAATCATAGACTAAGTCAAGTCTATCATGAGGTTAAAGGAGTGTTTGGATTTATGCAGTTTGACCTCTTAAAGTCAAACTGCATTGTGAATTTTACTTGAGATAGTTGTGCAATCATTATTCACTAATTTAGAAAGAGTTTTTATAGGTTATAATTCAAATTTGAAAAAGATAGGGTCTAATAACATTGTCTCAGCACCAGGGGAATTTTCATAGTTTTCACTTGTGCAAATTTATTGAACCAAGCCATCTAAGGCTTGGTTCTTGCTTGCTTTGAACTTAAAGTCACTCAATAGGAGTTTCTTAGTGCAGATTAGTCCATTAAGGACACCTGCACATTTAGTTTGGCTTTTTCAATTGCATCAGCACTACTAACAAGTAGTTAGTACTGCTGAGCTTCTAGTCTCATTTAAGCTAGTAATTTTAAGATTTAGGCTCTTAAATTCAAGTTAAATATAGATTAGATATAGCTTAAGTAAAAAATCAAGTCTTAGTTTTCATTTATTATCTTATTTACCTAGGTGCGTTTAGCTTTAAAAAGTCATTGATTAGCCAAAAAACATTAGTAATAGACTAGCTTATCATTTTAGAATTTTAAGTTGTGGCATCTGATTTTCTTGTCTATAATTATAGCTTATTAGTTATTTGTTAAGTTCTCATAAGCTTAGTTCATGTTTTAGCTTATTGTGCATTTGAGCTTAGCTTAATTTTGAGCTTTTAGAGTTTAGTTCTGAATTTGATCTTTATATCTTAAATTCTAGATGGCTTATAGTGTTCTCAGTTAAACTAGCTTATTAGGATTAGTTTAAGCTCATTATAAGCTTCCAGGAACAGCTTTTGTTTTGAAATTTAAGCTTGTGCAAAGCTTTTAGTTAAATCAAGCAAAAGTGAGTTCAAAAGCTCACTTTCTGAAATCAAAACTTCACAAGCTCTTTTTGAGTTTAAGCTAGTATAGTCTTTATTAAAGTTGTTTAAAAACTTATAATCTTTAGTTTTTAGCTTTTGGTTTTTAAAATTTTCAAAAAAATAAAAAAATAGCAAAAAGGGGTGTCTGCCAACCTCGAACCCACGACCTCACACTCAACAACCATACATCTTAACACTTTGCTACAATAGCTCATCCATTCAGCTTTTCCCACATTTAATACTTGTAGTCGTTTTCATTAAAAAGCCGTAGCTTAATAAGCTGTTTTCACAGCTTATTTGTTAAGCTGTGCTTATCCTTTCATTTTTCATTTGAACTTTGTTACTTTTTAGATTTTTCCTGATTTTTTGGTAATTTTTCATTAAGTAGTTTTTTTAAATCATTTTTCGTAGGTTTAAATTTTCAAAAATACATAAAAAATAGAAAAAAGTTTCAGAAAAATATAAAAAAATAGTTTTTAGTTTTAT
>BQNB010140356.1:5375-17426 GCA_026074375.1 Tanacetum coccineum | reverse complement strand
GTCTAGAAAATGTTTCGCTGAATTTCTGCACTATTGAAAATATCAGTTGCAGTCAGATTCGTAAAAGGGCATTTTCATCATTTTCTGGTCCGTTTCGGTCTTCGGCCGAAACATGAAAGTTGTTCAGAATGTCGTTTTACTTTGCCACAAAAATGCATAATAACGGGTCAAAAGCTTAAAAGTAAAATATTGCATTATTTTAAAAAGTCAAATTTGGTAAAAATTTAAGAATGATCCTTTGGCGTAGTAGAAACCGTTTGAACTTGAAATATTATAACGAGAACTATTTTATAACAAATAAGTCATACTTAAGCTCCCGGGTGTGTCTAAAATCGAATTGGGTATAATGAGTTAGAGTATGGGTGCATTTGGATGGGTTCATTGTTGTAAATTCGGAATAGGAATCTGGGCAGATTTTTGAGTCATCTTACGAGAGTCGTAACTTAATCATCCGAATAGCTTTTATTGCTTTTCTTGATCCTAAACTAATCTACAGAGAGTCTACTTTCCAACAAAAGTAGTTTCGTCAATTTTCAGTAAGTGGAAGGCAGTCAAAATGATTTTATGATATTCATTGTCAAATCTGCGTTTATGGGCAATTTTTTGGGTTATGTTTGTGAGGGTAACAAACATATCAAAACATCTTTTTAATTAATGAAATTGCTACTGTAGTAATTTCATGATGTATAGGATTTTCTGGAATTTTTCTAGATTTTATTAAAGAGTCTAAATAGGTCAGGTCAAGCCAAACTTTCAAGTGGTTTCAGCATGTCCTTTTCCGGACACGTCGAGTCGTCGAATTTTTGAAAAATAGTTAGACTTGTCAAACATTTTTGGGAAAAATACGGTAGGTTATTAACACATTGAGGTTGTTAGATATGGAGTGTGGAAGGCATTTAAGGTCGTTTGGTATTTCTTTAAAGGTTGTCAAGTGACTAAGAAAATCGGTCAAAAATCAGAAAAACTTAGAATGTATTACAAAGAAGTTGAGGCGCGCACATGGATTCTATGATATAACGTTATACATATGTAAATATACATATTTATTTATATGTGCAATTTATGCATTTTCTTATATGTTATATTCTTATAATACGCGCACCATCATTATAGGTCGCGGGTGAGACGTTGTCGCCGTTCTTTCAATGTTGAATTTCTTGTTCGATACTTCTGCTTACAATGAGTTTATAACCCACCTTTTCTCTTTTAATTTTTTTTCATAAACTATTTTCGGGGTGAGAATACATGGTTGTTTATTAAGTAAACTTATTGATTTTTACTACTTAAGCGTTACGTGACTATCTTTACTAAAGCTTTTACTTGCTTACTACATGACTTCTAAAACTTGTGTGATACATGGCTGTTTTCTTATGAACTGATTTAAAGCTTGATTTGTTTACTACATGATTTGAGATCATTGAATTCCTATATATAAAAACCGTGAGTTTTGAACATATTATTTGTTTTACTATGGGACACAAGTGTTTTAAATGTAGATTTCCAGATTATTTCATGATATATTATATGCCTTATGTTTCCACATGCCATTTAAGTCCCTACCAATCATGAACCGTTAATTGCTAATGTCGCAAGCGCGAGTCTTATGGATAGATCTATTGGGACTGACAATCCTCGCCTTGAATTCTGGTCACAAGTTGACCATGGTTGCAATTTAAAATTGTGACGAACTTTTAGGGTGTTGGAATGCATCTATACTTCATGGGGCACAATATTGTTATGAGGTTTCGGGGTCATGAGCTTAGCGCAATAATACATGTTTTGGACTACTTAATTTGATTACTTAAATATTGTGGTCCACTTCTGAACATTACTTGATTTATTGAATCACTACTTGGATTTCAGAAATAATACTTTGAAATGTTGAAACGCTACTTTTCTTAATGAAAATATTACTTGAATTATTTCAATACTGATTTTTATTTTAATCTATGAATTCACAGCACATTATTTGTTAAATCGTTTGCATGTATTTTCTGAGGTTGTTATTTTGGTAGCTGAGCATTAGGAGCATTTGAGTCGCGCGAATATATTTTTGAAGGCTTTATAATTTGAGTACCGTTCGACAAACGTTTTAAAAAAATGTTTTCTATTACATTACAAATGGGACCTGTTGTTACTTGTTTTTTTACAAAGTTATGAATAGTGGGACTTTTTAAAATGTCTCACTTAGAGTCGTTTTATGTAACTTGTACTTTATGCTATGAAGTAGCACCCCAAGTGGTATTCCGCTGCGTTGTGATTTTGGGGGTGTTACACTTAATCAAGTATATTTTCTATTATATGTTCTAGGTACGTATCGTGGAAGAATACGGAAGATTACACAAAGATTTGAAGCTTAAACGAAGAAATAACTAAAGTTGAATGCATCCCGACACTTGTTCACTGTTTTGGCCATAACTCGATCATACGAACTCCGTTTTAGTTGGTTCAAGCGGCCACGAAATTACATTATCTACAACTTTGTTTTTTAGTCCAAGAGCTGAAAATGCCCCAAAGTGCGGAGGTTTTACCAAAAGTGCGGCGCACTTTTGAGGCGGTGGAAGAATTAAAGGCAATTAAATGAAGACAACATTAACACCCAAAGTGCGGCGCACAAAATAAAAAGTGCGGCGGGTTTTGGCCCCCGAACAACCTATAAATACCCTTCTTAGCTTTCCCATTTCACACACTTATATACAAATCAATCCCATTCGATTCCACCACTCAAAATAGGGATTTTTGGGGATAAATGGAAAACTCTCAAGAATTACACTTATACTACTATTTCCTTTGGATGGATCGAAATACATGGAATATTGATGGAACAACAAGAAAGTTTCAAACCCAAACTTCTCTAAGAACTTCTCCTACTATAGATATAATTGTTGTGAATGAATTTCTTTGAAGCAATCGGTGAGGCCTTTGTGAACAACAGAGAGTCTGCCTAGGTACAAGCCTTCTTATCCCAAAGACTGCCCTAGTTAGTGCACAATCATCCCATAAGACAATGTGTAAAATCAAAAGTTTAGGTAGCAGATCATTTTGAGGTTACTTCTTATCGTGAAAAATTTCGGCTTAATTGAACTACCCTCACATCCCACACTCACCTCCATTTTACAACACAACCAAAGGCATTTTAGTGGGGGGATTTGCATACTATTGGACCAAGATACGGGTAGCGTTCAACTCCCGCCATTTGGTCTATTGTAGTTTAAGTGTAATTTCGGACCAGCAGATGCGCTCCCAGTGCTAGAGTTAAGAAGTAAGATAAAGCTATAGCTTTTTGGACATTTGACAGAAATCATATTCTTTAGTCTTTCTCCATATTACTATGAATTATAATAAAGTTTCTAATTGGGTGATAAAGCAAAAAATACTCTTGTGCCCCAGAAAATCTCTAAAAATTTGCCTCCTTGAAAGTTAGGTATAATAATTCTTTTGTTTATTCTTTTGAATTTGATCTTTACTGAATTCATAATGAATTTATGTGTTTTGTCGGTTACTTCTTTGATCATGGTATGTAGTTAATCTTGTGTTTGTTTTGGGCAATATGGTGATCCTTGGATATGGATCGTGTTTGGCATATGTCGTTTATTGAATTGGTATAAAACTTATTTTATTTTAGCTATATAGGACGAAAGGTATTCTTTTATATATGTGTTCTTCTTCCACTTATTTTTATTGGTTATAATAACTTATAAAGGGCCAAATAGGATTTGTGTGTTATTAACTAGCTATATTCTGTTGTTACATTTTAAGGCCGAAAGGATTTGCGAACTCATGTGATATCTTTATCTCTAAACTTATAAACATATTATTAAAACACTTCTTTTTATTTTGTAAGCGATCATTTCATAAACAAACATACTTTACTTATTTACTTGAATCATCCTTTTATTCGGTATATGAACGATTTAGGTTTAATCGATCTTGTGTGTGATATAATTTTAGCATTAGATCCTTAATTATATAACGGTGGAAAACATATCATTTCCGTGGATATGACCTAGAATTGCCTAATTACTATTTATAACTCGATAGTGGTATACTCGGCCCGAAGTGTTGTGTTTTATTCAAAATCGGTTTATTTTAGGTATTATGAAATTTAAAACTTGCAAAACACACATCAAAGTATCTGATCCTTCCCCATTTAAGCACCATCAAAAGACTTGCACTCTTACACTCCTAAGAGGTGCTAATAAACGATCATCAAAATTTTCTCTTCTTAGGTGCCACTAGGGTGGGATGCTTGATTATGTATCTTTTCATTTCTTCAAAGGCTTTATCTGCTTTTCTTATCCATGTGAAGTCTTTCTTATCAAGACAACCCTTTAACATTTTAAAGAAGGGAAAATATTTTTCTGCACTTTTTGATAGGAACCTGTTGAGGGCTGCGAGTTTTCCGTTGAGGCTCTACACTTCTTTGATGGTTTTTGGCCTTTTTAGACTTGTCATGGCATGGATTTTTGTCGGGCTTTAATGCCTTGTTTTGACACTACATGCCCTAGGAATTGGCCTTCTTCCATCCTAAAAGAGCACTTCTTTGAGTTGAGTTTCATGTTTATCTTTTGGAGCCTTTCAAAGGTTTCTCGTATGTCTGCCATCATGTTCGTTTCATCCATGCTCTTTATTACCATGTCGTATATGTAGGCTTCCATGTTTCTCCCAATCTAGATCTCGAAGACTTTATCTACTAACCTCTGGTAGGTGGCTCCTGCATTCTTTAGTCTGAAGGGCATCTTTTGATAGCAGTACACCCCCTTTGGGGCATGGAAAGTTATCTTGTGCTCGTCCTCTTTTCCCATTTGTATTTAGTGATAACCTTTGTATGCGTCTAAAACATAATTGAGTTTAAAGTCAGAAAGCAAGTCTACTTTCCAGTCTATCTCTGGTAGTGAGTAGCAATCTTTTAGGCAGGCTTTATTTATATCAGTAAAGTCAACGCACATTCTCTAGGCTCCGTCCGTCTTTTTTACCATTACAGTGTTGGCTACCCACGTTTTGGTATCTTGTCTCTTTTAAGATTCCTGCTTTCCTTAGTTCTTCCACTTCCTTTGACGCAACTGCGGCCCGTTCCGAGGCCATCCTCCTTTTCTTTTATTGCACAGGTGTGATTTTCTTATCTTCGTTCAACTTGTGCTCAGTGGCAAAGTTTGTTCCTCTTATTTTTAGTGTTCGAGGGATTCTCGTCATGTCCGAGTACTGCCAAGCGAATACGTCGGCATTGTCTTTGAGCAGCTTGATCAACTCTTGTTTGGCCTTTATGGGAGTGGTCTTTTGTGTTACAATTTGCTTCGGGGGTACCTTGTATTGAATTATGATTTTTCCCTTCGAGGTTTTTACAACATTCAGAGACTTGGAGTGGGGCTTCGGGGGGTGTTTCTTTCAGCCTTTTTACCAACTCGCATCTCCTTACATCTTGGTATTCTGACATAATGACCTTTGGTCCTGCTTCTGATTGATATAGTATGGCGGAGTGCATCATGGAGGGGATCATCCCTAACCCTACAATTTCTGTCCTTTTGAGGAGCATGTTGTTGGGGGAGTCAGAGCGTATTATTAGGAAGGTGATTTGCTCATTCCTGTAATGCGGAGCTTCTCCTACTATTATCAAAAGACTGATTTCTCCCAACGGATTGACTTGTTCATCGAGAATACTGCAATTAGTGTTGTGTATACGTCTCTAATCATTTCTCTATTACTTTTCTTGAGATTTATAATGCACATGGTCTAATATTATGCCAAAGCGGTCCTCCGCTCTAGTAGGTCCCTCCCACAGGTCTGCTATCAAACTTGTTACACTTATAAGGGATGTGATCTATGGTGGGGGCCATGTTGCGATGTATGGGTGGTATATCATTTCTTCAATACTCATGATTTTTGGAGGCTCTTTACTTTTTAGAAGGTTATTGACCACCCCTATCATTAGGATAGGCTCTTCCTTTCCTTCCGTAGATGGTTTTGCTTTCCCAGCCGAAGCTATCCACTCTCCAAGTTGGATGTCCGTTTTCTTAGCTTTCCCTTTCCTGATTCCCTTAATTAAATAGGCCAGCTTCCCTGATTTTACGGCCTCTCTTTATATGGATTTTCAGTTCTACTGCAAGACGTTAGTGTCATGACCGTTAGTCTTGGTTAAAATATATATTTTGGATGTGTTCTTTTTTTGTACCATCATTGTGGTGGCTTTTGAGGTTTTACTTACTTTTTATGGAGCTAGGATTTCCCTAGGGGTTTTGGAGAGGTTTTGTAGTATTCTCAGGTTAGGTTCCTTATAAGGGCTATATCTGTCTCGCCTTTCTTTATTCTTTCTTCCTGACCCTTCCTAGGGTCTCCCCTTATGTGGTTCCCCCTTTCATTATCCATAAAGGTAACGGGTCGCCCTTCGAAGGTTGTCTTTTCTGCTTATAGCCAGGAGTATACTTTATCCATGAGTCCTCGTAGCTTTTTGGAAGCTCCGTGGATATGAATTTGACCAAGGATTTTATTTTTACCCCTTGCACAAACCCTGCTATTCTTTGATTTTTGTTGAGTTTTGAGATCTGGGCAGTTTCATTTGTGTATCGAGTGATAAAAGCTCGAACACTCTCCACTTCCCTTATTTTGATCCCATTGAAAGCTAAATGTGATTTCGTTTACTTTTTTTGTTGATTAAAATGAGTTTGAAACCTCCTCTTTAGGTCTTCGTAATTCGAGACCACTCCTTTTGGGAGGTTGTTCCACCAAACCCTTGCAGCGTCCTCGAGTTTGTAGACAAACATGTGGCCTGATACTGGCATCACCCATTTTTCCATCTTGGTTGCCCCTTCGAAGGCGTGTATGAAATCATCTGGGTCACCCTTCCCATCGTAATATCCACGTGTGGGGCGATTCTAAGGCCATCCGGAAGTTAAAATTCTTCAATTACCTTACTAGCAGGGTGGGGCTTCCTTCATTGTTTTTGTATCCACCGTCAGGGCATCCAGTGTAGTACATCACTCCCGAGGGGTATATTTGATTAGGTGGACAGTGGTTGTGTGCAATGTACTCTTGGTGTGAGGGATAAGAGCGGTTAGGATTACTCCCGTTGTTGGAAGGGTGAATGTTGTTAGGTGGATAAATATTATTCAGAAGGTAAGTTCCATTCAAGGGGTAAACATTATTTGGAGGGTAAATATTGTTTAGAGGATAAATGTTACTTGATGGGTTGACGTTATTCAGAACATAGCTATTATTTGGAGGGTAGAAGTTATTTTAGGGGTAGACATGATTCGGAGGGTAGATGTTATTCGGAGGATAGACGTTGTTCGGAGGATAGACGTTGTTCAGAGGGTAAACATTGCTAGAGGGATAAAAGTTGTTCGGAGGGTAGGCATTATTGGGAGGGGACACATCGTTAGACGCCTGTGGCTCTTTATTTGGGGACAGTGTTCCTCCTCCTTCTTTTATGTATTCCATCAGATGGGGAAACTAGCTACGATGGGTATGTTCCCCATGATGGGTTCCCTCGTCGTGCCGGAGGGTTGTGACCGAATCTCTGGTGGTGCCTCCATCTCTCTTTCTTCATCTACGTCTTTGATCGAATAGTTCAACTGTGTCGCCACACCTCGTAATCTTAATGCCCTCATTCTCCTCCTCATAAGGGGTTATATGAGTAGTCAACAATATGCATCTTTGTGTGCATGGGCGTTACGAAAGGTGCCTGGTAATTTAAAGTGATGTTTGAAGCTATGTTTGAAGGTGTGATAGGCGGAGGCCTTTCTTTGACGCCACTCTCCCCCTCATTGGTAGGCCCAACATTTGGTGTTACAAGTGTTGGTGGTTCCGTGTCAATTTTCATTACCATGATTATGGATGTATGGAAGTATTAGATATTGGTAGGGTGAAAAGGAAGACCCTATGAATTAATATTCGACAGGTCTCACCGGGTATGCCACTAATCGTACAATAGATTGCACCTTCTTGATCAGAGCCTATTGAGTAAATTATAAGCTTGCATACTTCTATGAGTAGGTATGGATCTGCAATAAGATAGAAAGAAATCACTTGGGTTAGCACGGATCGTAGGGGTAGACCCTACGAACCAGCTTCGGCGTGAGAATCAGTAATCATGGAAATGGTATGTGTTTTAGAGAGAGAGAGAGAGTAGATAATTGAGTGCTCGTTATTCTTTGGATATTACGAAAAAATATAACCTTTGTTTAGCAACTCTTTTTGAAAAAAGCAGCTTTTGATCATTTAAAAAAGGGCTAATGGCAACTAAATGTATCATAGTTGTCACGATTTCCTTTTATATGTATCGAACAAAAAAATTTGCTTTTCTATGTACTAAACTCTATTTTATTGTATTTTACAAGGTTATAAATAGCGTGAAGCGTGGCGTAGCGGCATAGCCAAGCCTCAAGCTTTAGCGTGAGGCGTTGCGTCATAGCGTTTTTAAGGCGTGACTCAAGGCGGCAAAAAATATTTATAGAGTGGTCAATATTAGTTAGCTACTAGGATTAAAATTGAGTAACGGGGTTACTAAGCCCGAATCCCATACAACCCAAAGCATAAATACTTGTAAATAAGCTCAAATTCATGAAATTTTTTAAAGCTTCAAAAAAACTCACGCTATAGCGCGCTATGGCGCCGCTATTTAGAACCCTGGTATTTTATGACCATTTTGCCCCTCATTTTATTAACCCGAGAGGGGGAAAATGGTCATTTACTACACAAAAATACAATAAAATCGAGTTTAATACATAGAAAAGCAAAAAAATTGTTCGATACATATAAAAGAAGATCGTGACAACTATAATAAATTATCATGCCATTAGCCCTTTAAATAAAAGTAAGCTCATATGAATAAACTAAACCAAATAAACTCACAAATAAGCTTATAGTAGAAATTAAGGAAAAACAAGAGAAGCTTCTAAGCAGTTTGTTGCTAATTTCCACATAAAGTTTCATTAACTCCTTATTAACTATAAACAAGTGCGTGGACTTATTCTGCAATCAAAATTCCAACTTTAGTATAAATTGCCTTATTTTCTATACAAAAACTAAAGTTGTTCTTGTCTTTTTTGGGTAAAGACTAAAGTTGTTCTTGTGCATCAATGGCTGAAGCAGTTTTGATAGGAGGTGTTGTGGGAGCTGGGCTAGAAGAAATTCTTTCTCAATTAACAAAGGTCATAATACATGTCATCAAGAAAACCTCACAGTTTAAGTCTATCCTCCTAGAAATACAAGAAACCTTAACTAGACTTAGACCGCACTTCCATGACATCCATAAACTTATAGAACAACTAGATAGACCACAAGAGGAGAAAGATGCATTCATAGCTCAGATAAAAGGCGCAGAGGCAATTGTTAGAGAATGTGAGCAAGTAAAATGGAATTATTATAAGACATACAGGCACACGCGTAAGCTAGACAAATTGAAGGCGTCGTTGTTGAGATTCTGTCAGA
Source organism: Tanacetum coccineum (assembly GCA_026074375.1). Classification (NCBI taxonomy): domain Eukaryota; kingdom Viridiplantae; phylum Streptophyta; class Magnoliopsida; order Asterales; family Asteraceae; genus Tanacetum; species Tanacetum coccineum. The sequence continues at coordinate 8,000 of BQNB010140356.1, read as the reverse complement.
TTGATGTTCAGTTGCAACAGGCTAGGGATGTGAAGGAAGCGTTGGTGATTCTGAAAGATTTGCAACAGAGAGCGGCGGATAAAGATGTGGAGAAAAGAATGGAAAGAGGAATTAAGAGGAGTAGGGGTAAGAAGAGAGCGTTGGCGAAGCAGATACTGAAAGTGTTACTCGATAGGGGTACGGATAAGGAGAAAGTGATGGCGATGTTTTTGATGTATCATGAGCTAAAAGACCGTTGGCGAAGCAAACATTGCATGATTACTCGTGCATAAACAACAAGGGTGTAAAATACCGTTAGTTTTTGTGTGTAATTTTATTTTGGAAAAAGATCCTCTCATGTTCATTTGAACATGAGAGGTAATGTTGTGTTTCAAGTGATTGTACATTTCAAATGTACAATCACTTGAAACACAACATTACCTCTCATGTTCAAATGAACATGAGAGGATCCTTATCCTTTTATTTTTATGTATATATGGATGGGTAATTGAGAGTGAAGATAATTAGTGCTTATAATTATGTAAATTATTTAAATATTTAATATATTGTGAAATAATTAGTGCTTACAATTATGTAAATTATTTAAATATTTAATATATTGCGAAACCTTTTATCATTACTCATTTTTTAGTTTTTTTAGTTTTAAGGAAAACGCATTCGTATATTATATGTAGTATAGATAACTATACTAAGCTAGTTATAACATTCGTGCACGCATGAGTTTTTGAATAAAAATTTTATTATTTATTAATATCGATTAATATTATGTATACTTTTTTTTATGAAAGAATTTAATTTTGTTTAAGTGTTATGGTGATGACTTGATGTTGTTTAAATTTAAATATTGATGATATTTTGCGTGTTTAATAGCATTTAATGAGAAGTTAAAAAATAAAGTTTAAATATGTTTTTTTCGGATAATGTTATTTATATTTAATGAGGATTTGAATTAAATGAGTCGTTCTTATATGTAAAAGTTGAAAATGGAAAAAGCATATCAATTAGTTGTTACAAATTCTATAGGTCTTTGCATCGGCCTAAACTCAATGCCTTGAACTATATATATAACACCATCCAAAGTGCTTCCATACTTTTCAAAAACACATCAAGTAATTTATGATTTTCTAGTTTATGCAATGATTTGCACAAGATAACCTCCATCCAACCATCGTCCCTCTGCTTCATCCAATTGTGCATCCTATCGTCTGTACATGTTTTTGGCATTCTAGAAAACTTGGTTTTTGGTATGTTTGATGATTCGCTAGAGTTGTTATAGTTCTTTGGCTTGAGTAGCGGTATATTGATAGGTTCAGGAAAGTTCAAATGTGCAATTTTGTAACCTACAGGTTCTATATCCAAGTTGTATGATACTCTAAAGAAAAGTCTTATCATGCGACTTATGGGAGTCAAGAAATTTGAAGACAAGATAGCACGCATAGAAATTTCAAGGTGAATACATATCTGATTCAAGTTTGCACTTGAATGCATATGTACCTTGTTGAGGTTGTGTTAAATAATATTGAGAAGTTCAGGGACTTGTTATGTCAAGTGTTCAAAGTTCCTTTCTTGGTTGAGAAGTTTGTAGCCTGAAGTGTCATGTTTATATCCTGGAGGTCCTAAGTGTCACACCCCAAAATAGGGTCCCGTCCGATTTAGTGTCCGGGGGCGTGACATCACTGAATATCTCAAGTACAAAGCATAAAGAACGACCTCTAATGGTACGTTTAAAAAATAAACACCGTTGCATAAATTCAAAATATTAATAAGTTTTACATCGATCAAATTTAAAAGATAAAATCGTTAAATTGCGGAAGCTTAAATAAGTTCAACAACGGTATTTGAAGACATAGATAAATTTCTGGTAAACCGGTCCGGGCAAATAGACTTCACATAAGTCAAGCAACGACATCCATGCTAAGCACCTGAGAAAAACATGCTTAAAACGTCAACATAAAGTTGGTGAATTCATAGGTTTTGTTCAAACGTAATTAATGTGGACCACAAGATTATCAAAACGTATGCGACAGTTATAGGAGATACAACTTCACATAAAGAGGCATTTACGTTGCACTAAGCTCATGACACTGAAGCTAATACTGAAAGATAGCATGTACAGTGCTATAAAGGCTTGCCCTTCAGGTGTCCGACCAAAGACCACCTAACTAGTTTCGACATGACATATATCCGTTAGTCCTTGGCAAACTCGGACTAGTAAGTGCTTCTTACCCGGATAGGGATAATTAGTCCCAATAGATCTATTTATTCACTCGCGCTCACTTAACCAGCCAGTCGGTTAAAGATGATTAACAGTTCATGATAATTCGGGCAATAGTGGTCTAAACGCTACTTAGGCAACACGTAAACGGGGAATTTCTCACGTATAGTACTTGTGTCCAGTTTTAAAAGCAAGCAATGTTTCTCACCCCAAGTTATAAAACAATTATTCAAAACGACAGTCTATAGAAAGTTAATTTAATGTTCGTCGCAATATCGTATTTTTTGTCGCTTAACGATTAAGGTTTTAAGAGAGTAATTTTTAAAAGAAAAAAAAGTGCAAGTGTAACAAACAAACACTTCGAAACTATATAAAAGACTTTGAATAATTCCTCACTGGAATAAAGTGGT
>BQNB010140355.1:1398-17427 GCA_026074375.1 Tanacetum coccineum | reverse complement strand
CTGAGCAAAGTTGGTTCAATGAATTTGTTAATGCGGACAAGGATCCAGGGGAACACAAGCTTCAAATAGGGTCAACAATTGTAAACCTTTAAAGAAATTAGATTTCTCTTTTACCTTAAGTAAAATTATGTACCGCAATTATTTGCCAATGTTACCGTTAATCTCAAAAGAAACGTTATCATATTTGCGACATACATTATCTTATGCTATAGAAAGTCTTAATAGCACGAGAATACCATTATCGTTGCTTCCGAATCTAAAAGGATATTTTAGAACGCGTAACGGTAAAAAAAATCATATTTTTCACAGTTAGTGAAACAAAGCCATATAATTACATTAATTTTATGAAAATATCTATAAATAATCATGCTTGCATTAATATTCAAAGTCCTTAACAAATATTGTATCCTTGATACATAAATTGAGAACAAAAATAAACCATGGTAACCGGTGGTCCAAATTCAAATTATGTAAGAACATCATCATGATATTCATTACACCATGCCCCACTTATCATTTCTCTTCAATAATTTCACATGCAAACCTTACGTCTCATCTTCCTGATTCAATTTCAAATATGGAGGTCAAGAAATAGTGAGATTCTTCAATAGTATTAAGAGGTACAACTATGCTCCAATAGTTGTGTGAATAGGATCATTTACATGCCGTTTTGAAACATCGAATAGCCAACTTTAGTAGTATAAATAAGAGGCATATACTTAAGTTCCTAGCACACCAAAACACTCACTCACAACAATAGAGTTCATAATTAAGGTTCCGTTTGAACACAAGAGCTAGGAGACGTCGGGTTCAGAATAATATTAACCAAGGGTTGGTTCAAGCTTCTCGTCATCATCATGCCTCGACCCATTTAGCAATACTTGGACCTTTGTAAGTTACCCTTGTGGCGTAATGTTATCATACTATGTTATCACTTTGTAGTTTAAGGTACGACATGAATAAACACGGCAAAACTTTGGCAAATCTAGACGAGGGTCTTGACCTCGCATGACAACCATGCGATATGCATGGCACAACCCATGCATGGTCCTTGTATATGCGCGTGTGCCGAGCTCTTGTCATACTATGCATGAAATATGATACGTAAACATTCAACCTAACATAAACTAGTATCAAGCATGTCAAAATTAAAAGCTATACCACAACTTTGACTAGCAAAACTCGACACTTATACATGATTTGAAACGTTGGCACTAGGGACGAGTAGAAACTAGGGTTTTCATATGACTTGCTTATGCCATGACCATGTCACACGATGTGCCATAGTGGGCTACTGCCATCACAGTTGTGGCTCGCTGTTGGACATCACAGCTCTAAGGAACTTGAGCAATGACTTGCTTGTTGTTTCGTACCAAGGCCTCGCACCTACTCGACACTAACTTGCATCGTATCGTACGTAAACAAGCCCTGGCAAGTTGCTACTGCTGTTGCAGCTGTACGTTCTGCAAGGGACGAGAAGGTCATCCTAGTGTCTCGAGATTAAGTCTTCTCGTTGCTAACCATGCAAGTCGTAAACATGCAAAATAGATAGAAAACTATTATATATGTGTTGTGGGTCTTGTTGTGGAAGAAAAGAAACCGAAAACAGTGAGTATTAAAAACTCACTGTTGTTGCGTCTGTTGGGCAGCAAAAAGAAAAAGAAAGTCTCGAATTGGAGTCTTCTCGTTACTAACTATACAAGTTGTAAACATGCAAAATAGATAGAAAACTATTATATATATATGTGGGTTTTGTTGCGGAAGAGATGAAACCGAAAACAGTGAGTGTTAAAAAACTCTCTGGTTGTTGAGGTCTGGTGAGCAGCAAAAAGAAAGAAAAAGAGTGGACATGTGATTATTATATATGTACACGTGATGGATTTTGTAATATAAAAGGAGCATGTTTTCTTAATTCATGACAAGTTGACATAGGGAACCTTTATACTATTTTCATTTATAAAATTTGACGTAGAGATACGGTACATGCATAACTATCGAACTCTCGGTTCGAGCTACAAGTGGGTTGGTAGCTCGTTAACGAGTATAGTTATTTCGACGAGTATAAATTAGAAGTGACGTTTTTTGATGCTTTAGAATTATTAACAATGAAATCGAACTTTTAAACAGGGAAGCGAGTTTATCCCGACTCATATATTTTAGTTAACACTAAAAATATCTTCAAAACTTATTTGAGTTTAAAATATGATTTTAAAAGCCATATGATTTAAATTGTAAACCATGAAACATAAGAACATTAAATACAAGTAAATAATTTTAGCGTCCTGATGGACTGCAATATATAATACGGACATTCAGACGAGGCTTAAGTGATGAGTAGAGTACGTAAATGAGCGAGATAAACATATATATATGTAACTCAATAGTTGGTAAATAATAATTATATTATTAAAACATAAATTGTATTAATTTAACAATGTGACCATGCGATTTTTAAGCACCTAATTACATCCAATTAGTATAAATATTATATGTGCGTTTAGTCGTGTATCATCCCTAAGAGAGACCAACGGTTCTAATCAAAAGATATGGAACGCAAAGCCGTAATTTATTAGTAGGGCAAATAAATTGGATAATTCATATATCAAATCTTTAGAATGGACACTCAGATTTATTGTAACTGCTTAGGTGTTGACCGAGTCACTATTTGACACGTATAGATTCAATCTCCCCATTCAAGGCGATTAATTGACAAGGTGAGTTTTTTCATTGCCCCTACTTACTGTTTTTAATCATCTTTTAGCGGTGGACTCATTGCTTATTTCAAATGTGGAATATACAAGTGCAATTACTCATTTTACTGTTTGGTCTATGTCACGTTAAACCCGGTTGCATCTGCCCGATTTATCATGACGTATTACTTGTTAAGCACGAATGTTATGGATAGATCTATCGGAAAATTTTTAAAAATTTACGTCCCTTGTTCGTCTTGGCAGTGAACATTAGTTCATGCAAAATATCCAGGTATCATTTGGACGTAAGATTACGGGTGTCACGGGTTAGACACCTGCAAGGGCATTCATTCATTGTTGGTATATGTTAACGCTTCGGTGTCATGAGCTTAGACAATAGTAATGCAATTTATATGACTTTGTATCTGTTATATTGTCATATGTGGATGAAATCTTGTGATTCATAAAACAAATATTTTTCTGCTTAAACAAACTATGATCTCACCAACTTTATGTTGGACACTTTAGCATGTTGTTCTCAGGTATTAAGAACGTAGATGCTATATGAAGTTCATGCGTTGCAGTCATTTTCTCGTTATCTGAGATCAATTGTACCTATTTATAAACGTGTCGGTATTGTTATTTTATGCTTAGCTGATTGTTTAAACAATTATTATTTCCTTTAATTAAGTGATCAGTTTCTTAAAAACGTCTTATATAGAGGTCGTTCTGTATTGCTTAGAAGTATGATAATCATGAAGTCACACGCTCTCGGTTGCCATTATACTCTGTTATCTTTAGGGTGTTTTATTATGACGGTTGGTATCAATGGGGCTCTGGGTTTTAATAGAGTTACTAGGTTGTATTAGGTGCCCCACTAGACTATAACTACTTATCTGCTTAACTCACTTATTATGCTTCTATTATCTGTCATTGTTTGGTTTCTCAATATGGGGTACATAGGAATCAACAATCAAAGGAGTACATATATATTAAAATGGGATACATGTGAAATAGACATATATGAGATACATATACTTAATATGGGTTACATGTGTATTAAACATATACATATACTTAATATGGGTTACATGTGCATTAAACAGGCTTAACTATGCGTATTTTGAAATATACCTATATCCTTATTTCATATTTTCTTGTCTCAGCGACATGTCGAACTCGGATGAATTGAGACACATTGATAACACTACACTGGTACCTCCCAGACTCCTTGACACACTCCCTCAGGTGTACCACAGGAGACGTCCTACTCTAGGATTACTTATTTTGCCGTCTGTATCACCATTTCCCCCAACTATCAGACGTATCGCTCGTATATCTATTCCACCTATTGAGCCAAATCTTGTTGAACATGCCAGGATTTCTGCTATTAACCTTGATGATTACCAATTTGATCCTCTTACTCCACCACCCTCACCTTCATCCCCATTCACGATAGCTTCTTACCAGCAGATGATTTCTGAAACGAACCCCACCCAGAGAGAGGAAGCTCTAACAGAAACTGGTCAGAATTCGATGCCTATACCTGAGACAACCTTGACCGTATGCATAACGCGCCTTAGAGGACAGTTGCATACCATTATCGAGGACATGGACCGTTACCCAAATGCTTGGTTAGAGGAGTTAGAAGCCTTCATGACACTGTGGGATGTGAAGCCCCGAGTTGAGGAAAGTTCATTGGAGACACTATCGGTGGACGAACTGATTACTCAGCTTAGACAAGTGTGTGAGGATATGGAGGATTGTGCTAGTAATGCTCAGGAGGAAGCACGACAAAAGAGGAAGGATGCACTCGAGGAAGTAGTCCAGCAAATCTACCATAACAACAACTAGTTTTATTTCTGTCTTTTGTACAATCACTAAGCTATGGGTTTGTCACGGCTAGTGAACTCTTATATGAGTATCGTGTTTGTGAATAATAACAGTATTGATTTCAAAAGACATGCCATTTGTAGTAACGTACATGTAATAACTATCATTTATATTGTTCCTCTTATAGAAAATGGCACTCGGACGACGCCCAACTGTCTGCCGGAACCCTCCAGTCAACCGTTCGACCAACTGAAACAACGTGGACATCAACAGTGGCATTGACACTCAGATGCTCGACCAGCTCATTGCCACAAGAGTAGCTGAAGCACTCGCAGCTGCCGCTGTGACTCATGCTGCAAGCACTCAAGAAGAGACCAACCTAGGATCCAACTCTTCCCAGAATAAGGCATGCAACTACAAAGAATTCCATGCAGTCATGCACGAAAGCTTCTGTGGTACTGAAGGTGCTGTAGGCTTAACCTGATGGTTTGAGAAACTAGAATCTCAATTTGGGATTAGCAACGTTGCAGAAGGTAACCAAGTAAAATTTGCTTCTAGCACACTGCTAGATGGTGCTTTAACTTGGTGGAACGTGTATGTTCGTTTTGTTACTCTCGATACCGCTCATGCAACACCTTGGAGTGATTTCAAGGCTATGTTCATCCGAAAGTACTGCCCTCGAAATGAAGTCACGCAAATGGAAAACGAACTGTGGAATTTAAAAGTGAAAGGAATAAACCTTACCGCCTATAATCAACGCTTCCAAGAACTCATCCTCTTATGCCCTGAAATGGTACCCAACCTTGACCGGTTATTGGAACGTTACATCGAAGGTCTACCTTTGAACATCAAGGGTAACGTAACATCATCCAAACCAGTAGATTTGCATGAAGCAATTGAAATGGCTCAAGGGTTGATGTACCAAGTAGTCCAAGAGTTAGGAGAAAACTCTGGTGACAAGCGGAAATGGAACGGAAACCACTACAACAACAACAACCCCAACAACACTAGTAATCTCAATCCCAACCCGAACAAACGCCCAGAGACAGCAAGGGTGTTTTCAGCTGGGCAAGGTTCTTATGCTGGCAAGTTACCCCACGGAAAGTGTGGACGACACCACACTGACGCATGCCCTCCTGCTTGTTACAACTGTGGAAAGGCAGGACATAAGGCCAAAGACTGCCAAGCTCCACCTCTACTTGCAAACCAAAGAGGACCCGGAAGCCAAGGAGGACAGGGAAGTGATGTTCTTGTTTTTTGTTTTTTTCTTTTTTTTGTTTTTTTTTTTTCTTTTTTTCTTTTTTTTTTTTTTTTTGGATGTGGCGAAAAAGGACATTACAAGAACAAGTGTCCGAACAATGGGAATCAAGGCGGTGTAAATCAAATCCGAGTCAACCAACAAAATCCTTAGAACAATCAGAGGCAGAATCAAGGAAACCCTAAAGGAAATAACCAAGCATCAACCAGCACTCAAGGAGGACGCAGAGCACCTGGCAGAGTATACAGCCTATGTGCTGAGGCTGCTGTGAAAGATAACAATGTGGTGAATGGTACGTTCCTGATCAATAATGTTTATGCTTCGGTGCTATTTGATACTGGTGCGGATAGAAGCTTTGTGTCATATGCTTTCAGTAAATTATAGGACATCCATCCTACAACCCTAGATACTAATTATAGTGTGGAGTTAGCTGACGGAAAGTCGCTAACCACAAATACTATTTTAAGAGGGTGTACTCTTAACTTGCAAAATCACCTATTCAAAATCGACTTACTCCCTATAGAACTAGGAAGTTTTGACGTCATCGTCGGAATGGATTGGATGGCCGAACATCGCGCAGAGGTTGTGTGTTATGAGAAGTACATTCGTGTTCCGTATGGAAATGATATGCTAATTGTACAAGGCGAAAGAAGCGGAGTTAAAAATGAATCGAGATTAGAAGTCATCTCGAGCATCAGAACGCAGAAGTACATCGACCAGGGATGTCAAGTGTTCTTGATTCAAATGATGAAGAGAGGAAACTGAAATCCCAAAAAGGCGAATTGAAGATGTGCCTGTTGTTAAAGACTTTCCGGAAGTATTTCCTAAAGATTTACCAGGATTACCCCCGACACGCCAAGTAGAATTTCACATCGAGTTAATACCCGGATCTTCACCTGTTGCTCGGTGCCCCCCCATATCGTCTTGCACTGTAGATAATGAAAGAAGTAGGCCGACATCTAAAAGTACTTCTGCCTAAAGGTTTTATGAGACAAGTCCCTCCCTCCCCTGTGGGAGCACCAATCTTATTTGTCAAAAAGAAAGATGGATCTTTCCGAATGTGTATGATTATCGTGGGTTGAACAAACTTACAGTGAAAAATCGTTATCCCCTACCAAGGATCGATGACTTATTCGATCAGTTACAAGGATCCAGCATCTACTAAAAAATTGACTTAAGATCAGGTTATCATTAGTTAAGGGTTAGAGAAGAAGATATTCCCAAGACTGCTTTCAGAAACGATACCGAACACTATGATGTTCCGAGTTATGCATTTTGTTGACCAACGCATGCGGTGTTCATGGATCTCTTGAACAGTATGTGCAAGCCATACTTGGATAAGTTTGTGATTGTGTTCATCGACGACATTCTCATATACTCCCACAACGAGAAAGAATACGAGGAACACCTGAAAACTATTTTGGAGTTGTTAAAGAAAGAAGAACTGTATGCCAAATTTTCTAAGTGTAAATTTTGGAATAATACGATAAGATTTCTTGGATACGTAATCGATAACAGTGGTATTCACGTGGACCCAGCTAAGATTGAGGCTGTGAAGAATTAGGCATCTCCAATGAAAGATTCACTAAAACTATGATCCGATGGTCTTGGTGAGTCAAACCACATGATAGCCATTTTAGTGAGAGAGAGTAGTGAGATGGAAGATGAACTTGTGATATTAGATGGAAAATGGATGAAGGATACAAAATGACTTCAAACCTCCAAAATAATGACTCAACGGGTATATATAGCCCATACGCCTCTAACTATACTAGTTGCCTTTTATAGTCTCGTGTATGTGACTATTGATAAACTATGTAATTCTGTATTGTTGTCACGTAAAGTGAATCCCAACAATCTTCCCTCCGGGACGATATAAAGAATTACTTACATTAATTTACATAACAAGTACATAATAATTAAGAACATAGAACTTCATGAAGCTTCATATGCTGATGACGTCTTTGTGGTGATTGATTCAAGTCTGCACTCCAAACATGAATCATATTTGTATTACTTTGTAGGGAAAATACATAATGTAATAAGCTTGAAACTAAGTTAACCCATACAATTGGTTAAGCGAGAAGCTCTGATTAGCTTTCCCAATAATTCGTGCAGCATATTCTTGATTTAGAAGCTTTAAGCTTCCACTCCAATCTAGCCAATTAAATCAGCTTCTCACCTAATTCATGCCACATATTCTTTATTTAGAAGCTTTCAAAGCTTCCCCCCAAACTAGCAATCCTCTCTTGAGCAGTTTCAAAGCTTACTTACAAGCTCAGAATAATTAAGTGCACAACAGAATTGGTAGGATACCACATCGAATATTACTGCTCCTTTAAGAATAAGCTTAGTGATTGATCGTTTGGGGTAAGCATTAACTGAATCAGCAACGTATCTTCTCACGCTTGAATAATTCTTCTCACACCGTTCCCCTGAAATTTTAATAATGTTTCAAAAGTTCTCAAGTATCGCTTCCCCCATTTGTTTGAAGAAATGACCAAAAGCATAGTTTTAAAGCGCTGATATTCTCTGCGGTTAGGACATTTGTCTTCCCGGCATGGCCTACTTTAAAATTCAAGAAAGATGTCCATGTCAAGCTTTCAAGAACAAGAAGGGCAAAGGCTCAAGGGTGAATCTTCTCCTTCCTCCTTGCTGGTTTCGACATGTCGGAATCAACAACACCTTGGATGAGCATTTACTTGAGTACTTGTGTGAGGAATAAATTAGCTCAGATCTAACCCGTGAGAATCAATTGCTAATCAAATCTCTACTTATAACTTCTCTCTGGCTATCATTTTACCAACCGATTTGTAGGCTATTTGAAGTAACCACTGATGAAGTAAACCAGATATACCAAACTTGAAACTGAAGTAGAATTTCCCGTTCTGTGACTTAAGCTGCGGCTAATGTTGGAAGAACGGTTGTAGAGAATTTGTACTCAAGCAAATCCTAAAGTACTCAATACCTTGCCAAAGTATGAGCCTTCATCACTTCTTTTAGTTATCACAACGTCTTAGCGTGTGACACTGAGTACTACAAGTAACTCCTTTAAAAAAAAAATGAAAAAAAAAAAAAAATCAAAAAAAAAAAAAAAAAACAAAAAAAAAAAAAAAAAAAAAACAAATGTGATAGTTAATCAGGTCATAACATCCACCCCTAGATTGCTGGAAACTAGATAAACCAAGTCTTCAACTTAAAATTAAGCTAGAGCAGTTTCATTGAAAGTCATTGCATGTCAGCCAACCTAGACTTCAGATAAAGAAGAAACACTCTTAATGAGATGCCACTTCAATCTCAAATAAGTGATACCTGATCAACTTCGTGATCACTTGACATTAAAGTCCAAATTCCATAGCCGTTTTGACGTTTTAGTGAATCTTATTCGGATCGTTTTTAGTGTTATGTATCGTGTTTGTTGTGTTGTTGAAATCAATTAACGCTCAATGGATTTTACAATTCTATGACTTAAACCGTAAAAAGAATCAACTTTTACGGGATTTTACTAAATCAAGAAAAAACCATGAATAAAAAAAATTAATTGTTGGTGAAATCGTTGTTGAAATTGAAAAACTTGAGCTTTTGAAACGATTAATAAGCTTAAAACGGCGAACGGTGCACAAATGTTGAGCTTTAAATGAGAAACGGTTAAAATTGTAGCAATTAAGGACTAACGGTGTAAAGTTGGTTTAACAAGGAGGGTTATTAATCCAACAAAGGATGAATTGGAGAATGGTAATAAAGTCAGGGCTTAACATGTAAAAGTTCGAATTATGACCATATGAAACAATTCCCTCCATTCTGTATCATCTTTTTCGTTTGAAGATTTATAAAAAATACACCGAATATGAATTTGATCCGAGGCAACCAACAAAATCCTCAGAACAATCAGAGGCAGAATCAAGGAAACCCTAAAGGAAATAACCAAGCATCAACCAGCACTCAAGGAGGACGCAAAGCACCTGGCAGAGTATACAGCCTATGTGTTGAAGATGTGGTGAAAGATAACAACGTGGTGAATGGTACGTTCCTGATCAATAATGTCTATGCTTCAGTACTATTTGATACTGGTGCGGATAAAAGCTTCATGTCATATGCTTTCAGTAAATATATAGACATCCCTCCTACAACCCTAGATACTAACTATAGTGTGGAGCTAGCCGACGGAAAGTCGTTAACCACAAACACTATTTTAAGAGGGTGTACTCTTAACTTGCAAAATCACCTGTTCAAAATCGACTTACTCCCTATAGAACTAGAAAGTTTTGATGTCATCGTCGGAATGGATTGGATGGCCGAGCATCGCGCGGAGGTTATGTGTTATGAGAAGTACATTTGTGTTCCGTATGGAAATGATATGCTGATCGTATAAGGCGAGAGAAGCGGAGTTAAAAATGAGTCCAGACCAGAAGTCATCTCGAGCATCAGGATGCAAGGGTACATCGACAAAGGATGTCAAGTGTTCTTAGTTCAAATGATAAAGAAAGAGGAAACTGTGGCATCCGAAAAACGAATAGAAGACGTGCCTGTTGTCAGGGACTTTCTGGAAGTATTTCTTGAAGAATGGCCAGGATTACCCCCGACACGCCAAGTAGAATTTCGCATCGAGTTAATACCCGGAGCTGCACCTGTTGCACGCGTACCCTACCGTCTTGCACCTGCAGAAATGAAAGAACTAGCCGAACAGCTAAAAGAACTTTCTGACAAAGATTTTATAAGACCAAGTTCCTCTCCGTGGGGAGCACCAATCTTATTTATCAAAAAGAAAGATGGATCTTTCCGAATGTGTATCGACTATCGCGAGTTGAACAAACTTACAGTGAAAAATCGTTATCCCTTACCAAGGATCGATGACTTATTCGATCAGTTGCAAGGATCCAGCATCTACTAAAAAATTGACTTAAGGTTAGGTTATCATCAGTTAAGGGTTAGAGAAGAGGATATTCCCAAGACTGCTTTCAGAACACGATATGGACACTATGAGTTCCAAGTTATGCCTTTTGGGTTGACCAATGCACCTGCGGTATTCATGGACCTCATGAATCGTGTGTGCAAACCCTACTTGGACAAGTTTGTGATTGTATTCATCGACGATATTCTCATATACTCCCGCAATGAGAAAGAACACGAGGAACACCTAAAAACTATTCTGGAGATGTTGAAGAAAGAATATCTGTATGCCAAATTTTCTAAGTGTGAATTTTGGATCAATACGGTAAAATTCCTCGGTCACGTGATTGATAGCAGTGGTATTCACGTAGACCCAGCTAAGATTGAAGCGGTTAAGAATTGGGCATCTCCAACCACTCCTTTGGAGATTCGCCAGTTCTTAGGTCTTACAAGCTACTATAGGAGATTCATCGAAGGATTCTCTAAAATAGCTAAGCCTATGACTGAGCTTACGCAGAAGAACCAGAAGTTCGATTGGGGTGAAGAACAGGAAGAAGCTTTCCAGCTATTGAAGCAGAAACTATGTGCTGCACCTATTTTAGCACTACCGGAAGGCAGTGATGATTTTGTGGTGTACTGTGATGCATCCATAAAAGGATTAGGTGTGGTACTAATGCAGAGAATGAAAGTTATTGCATACGCTTCCAGACAACTAAAGATCCACGAGAAGAACTACACCACTCATGATCTGGAATTAGGAGCAGTAGTGTTCGCCCTAAAGATCTAGAGACACTATTTGTATGGCAAAAAATGTGCGGTGTTCACTGATCATAAGAGCCTACAACATATCTTAAACCAAAAAGAACTCAATATAAGGCAACGTCGATGAATAAAGATCCTAAGTTATTACGATAACAAAATTCGTTATCACCCGGGGAAAGTAAATGTCGTGGTAGATGCTTTGAGTCGAAAGGAAATGATCGAACCGTTACGAGTAAGAGCCTTGGTTATGACCATTGGCTTGGACCTTCTGCCACGAATCCTTGAGGCTCAGAAAGAAGTAATTAAGATCGAAAACATTGAAGCAAAAGATATTGGTGGCATGCTAAAGAAATTAGAAGCCCGCGCTGATAGAACATTATGTCTGGATAATAGAAGTTGGTTACCATGTTACGGTGACACAAGATCTTTGATTATGCACGAGTCACATAAGTCAAAGTATTCTATTCATCCAGGATCCGACAAGATGTACCATGACATGAAGATGTGTATTGGTGGCCAAACATGAAGGCTGACATCGCCACATATGTCAGCAAATGCCTGACTTGTGCCAAGGTCAAGGCTGAACATCAGAGGCCCTCTGATTTATTGGTCCAACCCCATATACCAGAATGGAAGTGGGAGAAGATAACAATGGATTTCATCACCAAGCTACCCAAAACGGCAGCAGGATTCGATTCGATTTGGGTCATTATTGATCGTCTTACCAAGTCTGCTTACTTTTTACCAATGAGGGAGACAGATTCAACAGAGAAATTGACGAGGCTATACATGAAGGAAATAGTAGCAAGACATGGTATATCGGTGTCAATCATCTCCGACCGTGATAGCTATTTCACTTCGAGAGTGTGGCAATCTTTGCATAAAGCATTGGGTACGCAGTTGAACCTGAGCACTGCTTATCATCCTCAAACTGATGTTCAGAGTGAAAGAACCATTCAAACATTAGAAGACATGTTGAGAGCCTGTGTAATTGACTTCGGGAATGGTTGGGATAGACATTTACCCTTAGTAGAATTTTCGTACAACAACAGTTATCACACGAGCATTAAAGCTGCACCGTTCGAAGCACTATACGGTAGAAAGTGTCGTTCACCTGTTTGTTGGGAGGAAGTTGGAGAAGCACAACTCACCGGACCAGAGATTATCCATGAGACTACGAATAAGATCTTTAAGATTAGAGATTGCATGCAAGCGGCGCGTGATTGACAAAAGAGCTATGCTGACCAAAGGCGTAAGCCCCTTGAGTTTGAAGTTGGAGATAAGGTTATGCTCAAGGTTGCACCCTGGAAGGGTGTAGTTCGGTTTGGAAAACGTGGAAAGTTGAACCCTCGTTATATTGGGCCCTTTCGAATCATAGAAAGGATTGGTCCAGTAGCTTACCGATTAGAATTACCCTAGGAGCTTAGCCGAGTGCACAATGTATTTTACGTTTGCAACCTAAAGAAATGTTTGTCCAATGACACGCTCGTTATTCCCCTAAAGGAAATCCAACTCGATGACAAACTCAACTTCGTTGAAGAACCCGTAGAGATAATGTACCGTGAGGTCAAACAACTTAAGCGAAGCCGTATACCCATCGTTAAAGTCTGTTGGAATGCACATAGAGGTCCAGAATACACGTGGGAACGTGAGGACCAGTTCAAGAACAAATACCCTCATTTGTTCACAAAATCACAATCTCCTGCAACGTCTTGATTTCGGGACGAAATCTTCTAACGTGGGGAGACTGTGACACTTCGTAAAATTTAGGTTCTCTTTTCCTTAAGTAAAATGTATGTACTGCAAAGTTTGCAAATTTTACCATTAATCTCAAAAGGAAGTCATCCTATGATCGATATGCACTACTCCGTGTTATAAAAAGTCTAAATGGCACGCAAATATTACCATTATTGCTTCTATGTCTAAAAGGATATTTTAGAATTTGTAGCAGTAAAACCATATTTATTTCACACTTCGCGAAGCAAGGTCGTCTACTTATATTTTTATGAAACCATCTACACTCCGACAAATACCCGTGCCCACGTCAATGTTCAAAAAAAAAAATTTATAAATAAATAATAATGATGAAACATCATCATGTACACTTACAGACTACCCTACCTGTTTTCTTTTCAAAATCCACATGCCAAGTTACGTCTCAGTAACTGATTCAAATTTCAAAGGTCAAGAAACAGTATATATTCCCAAACAGTGATAAGTGGTACCAATGATGACTAATAATATCGAAACGTATTACTATTGTTCAATAGTGTGTAATACCACTCCACCTGCTTTTAAAATTTTCAGTAACCAAACGAAATGGTTAGTGTATAAATAGGAGCCATTCACACTCATCTCTAGCACAACTCAATTCCGAAAACAAGAAAAAAAACCATACGACTGGAGTTAGGGTTTTCGAGCCTAGAGACGCCGGGTTTAAAAGGGTAGAGGCCAAGGGAGGTTCGAGCTTCCTTATCACCATCACCTCTCCCCATCGTCTAACCAATTTGGACCTCGGTAAGTCGCACTCGTAATTTAACGTCTATCATTGTCATGTCGTTTACCTTGTAGCCTAGTATACAACACCAACGAAACACGTCAAATCTTGGCAAAGCTAGATAAGGGCCTCGGTTTTTGCATGACTAAGACACGACACACATGGTGAAACCCATGCATGATCTGTGTAAACATGCGCATGCCAAACCTTTCGTCATACCATGCATATAATATCGACGCGTAGGAAAGCTAGTGTGGACATATTATTTACAAAAATGGATAACGAACCAAGGCAATTTATAAAAAGTTTTAAACAAATACGTTGGCTCACTAGGAACGAGTAGACGCTAGGATTATGCGTGACCTACATAGGACCTTATGTCGTGACCTCGGT
Source organism: Tanacetum coccineum (assembly GCA_026074375.1). Lineage (NCBI taxonomy): Eukaryota > Viridiplantae > Streptophyta > Magnoliopsida > Asterales > Asteraceae > Tanacetum > Tanacetum coccineum. The sequence goes on along the minus strand of BQNB010140355.1, from coordinate 3,104 downwards.
ACGTTACTTTGGGCGTAGCAAAGTGTCACGTGACGGACCACAGCGAGCCGTTGGCTCACTGTTGGACATCACAGCCCCTAACGAACCCGAGCAAAGTATGCTCGTTGGTTCGCACCAAGACCTCGAAGCACTTGACGCTGATTTGCATCACGAGGCGCACCGCAATGCATACAAAGAAGCCATAACAGGCTGTTACTTTTGTTGTGGCTGTTAAGATGCTAAGGACGTAGTAACGTCCTTGTGCCTTAGTGTTTAACTAAACTCAAGGCTAACCATATACAACGAATCATGCGAAATATATATAAAGACCTAGTTATACATGTAGAATGTTACAATATGCAGAAGGAGAAACCACAACAGTGGTTACCAACTCCACTGTTGGGCTCGACAAAAAACAAAAAGAATGGAAAGAAAAGAAGTAGAACATGTGCTTTATATGGGTTATGTTGTGAAGAAGAAAACACAAAACAAGTGGGTACAACCCACTGTTGCTCGACAGAAAATAGAAAAGGGAAACAGGGTATGGGTTTTGTGATATAGAAAAGAATGCATGTTTTCTTAATTTATGACAAGTTGACGTAGGGAACATTCATACTACTTTCATTTATAAAATTTGACGTAGAGATATATTACATGCAAAGTTATCGAACTCTCGGTTCGAGCCCCAAATGGGTTGGCAGCTCGTTAACGAGTATAGTTATTTCGACGAGTATAAAATTAGAAACGATATTTTTGCGATGATTTAGAATTATTAACAATGGAACCGAACTTTTAAACAGGTAAACGAGTTTATCCCGGCTCATATAATTTAGTTGACACTAAAAATATTTTTAAGACTTATTTGGGTTTAAAATGTGATTTTAAAGTTAAAAGAGTTAAAAATTGCTATATTGAAAACATAAAACGTCACCACATAAGTGCCAATATCGCATCATAGATGAATCAATTTAATAATTCATTTCATATATTAAGTCTTTAGAATATAGACTCAGAATTGTCGTAATTATTTAGGTGGTTGACCGAGTCACTATTTGACGTGCATTGAACCATTGTCATTTCCAGACGATTAATTGACAAGGTGAGTTTTCATAGCCCCTACTCTACTGTTTTAAATCATCTTTTGGGGTGAGAACATTGCTTATTTCAAACGTGTGAATACAAGTACAACTACTCATTACTGATTGGTCTAAGTCCCTATTTAACCCAAGTTGCTATCTGCCCGATTTATCATGAACCGTTAATTACTTGTAAGCGCGAATGTTATGGATAGATCTATCGGGATTGACGTCCCTGTTTGTCTTGGACTGACATTAGTCAAGCAAACACAGTTTCATTTGAGTCAGATTACGGGTGTCCCGGGTTAGACACCTGCAAGGGCATTCATTCATTGTTGGTATATGTTAACGCTTCGGTGTCATGAGCTTAGACAATAGTAATGCAATTTATATGACTTTGTATCTGTAACAATGTCGTATTGTCTATTTTATGCTTCCGCTGAATGTTAAACAATTTATTATTTCCTAATACAAATGATTAATTTTCTTAAAACGTCTCATATAGAGGTCGTTCTGTATTGCTTAGAAGTATGATATGTTGGAATATGTCCAAATATGAATTAATATATGTCCGGAAATATTTTCGAGCCTAAGGGGACGCATACGTTTATACGTAAACAATGTTTAAGTAATGTTTTAGCAAACAATCAT